>JABUQX010080147.1:0-67500 GCA_015478945.1 Trachelipus rathkii
GTGCGAAGGCGGCCATCAAAAGATCCTTAGGAATTCTTTTAGAACTTGCTCGAGCTCTTATTTTTCCTCTCCACTGTTACTCTACATGATTTCATACTCATAGAGTGATCCTAATTAACCTCCCTATAGTATGGAGTACTGCTTATATCTGGGGAGTTGGGGTGAATCAGGTATTACCTCCGGCTTCTGGATAGGGTCTAGTCAAAGGGTAGAGTCAAAGGCAAAAAGACTATGAATTTGCCAATTTTCTTTTCTATATTCTGAAAGTTTATCCTCTTATACTATCTTTGCACTCAACGCGATGCTATGGTGCTTATATAATCAATCTTATTATCTAATAGGATATACCTATGTAGCGGCAAGTGGCTTCGAAGGATAGAGCTTTCCTCACCGCGTGTCACTTCCTTTAAGTATCGCCCTCACGTATACACGCTTATAATGAGTGCGTGCTGATAAACGGCACATACTTCTACGTTTACCTATAATTAATTAGAACTCCAGACTGTTTCGCTGTGTGTGGTGACTATCTTTCTGTATCCTTGCCACCTCTGTTCTGATGTATATATAATCTTCACATCTTTAACTTAGTGAGTTATCTACTATCATTTAATTCTACCATCACTTTAAAGCCCGTACGTCTGTGCTCATTTCCGTTGCAGGTATATCTAGCGGTACTAATGTTGACGTCATAGTTTCGTCTGCAGCGTGTAGTAACAACTTCGCCTCCACTTGAATGTAGGGCGATTTGCGCCATAGATGTGTTTCAGATGTTGCGAGTACGGATACCGTGAGCAAAAAAAATATATATTAACCAATGGTTAAGTACTTTCATATGAAGAGGTTAAGGCCGTACGTACACTTTCTATTTGTCGAGTAATTTGAGTACTACTAGAGACTATTTATATTAAATAATATAATATCTTATATACGATGCTTCCTGACACTTGTAACACAGTTAGGGTTTATATGTAATAGGTATTCTATAATCAAACCGCTTGATTGACCTAATATTATTATCACGTTATCACAGAAGTTCAAATATAATCATATCGTTGGAATTCCGTATATCATGATTGAGCGAAGACTGTATTATTAGTTCAATAGAAAAATTTTGGCTTATTGTAGCCAGTTCGTATCAGTACAATTAGTTAACATTCTTATTAGCCAAATAAACTGGAAATATAATAATTAATATCACACTGCATTAAGCTTTGAAGACCCATTTTGTTAAAGAAGATATTACTATAAAAATTACATGCTGAGCCTCTATAAGTTATTGTTATCTCCTGAATGATAATGACCAATATAATTACTTAATATATTGTTGATAAGGAAATTTGACTCAATATACTTCTGGAGTCTGAGAAAATTGATACGGAGTTTGTAAAAAGATGATTATGTATTTGTTAAACTCAAGGTTAGGATAGTGCTTAGCACATCACAATAGCTTAGGTATGTGAGGAATCTTTCATAATATAGGCCTAAGTTTACAATATATCACTATACTGATAAATTATATTTGCCCATACTATCTTTAAGTAATCCAGACGTTATCCAAGGCTACGTTATTATTTTATATGTATATCACAATATTATGATAAACAAGTTATAATAATCGTCAATATATTGTGTTTAGTTTAGAAAACTTTATAAATTCACGTAAGTTATAATTATTACGCCAAACCTTTTAAGGGAAAAAAAAACTAGGAATCTAAAGAACATACATTCTTAATATATATAAGTATATAAATATTCTTGAAATGTATCACTGATAATACTTCTTTAAAGATCAGTATATGTAAGGAAATAATACGCATATACCAATCTCAATGTTTAAGTATAATAATTATAGATGAAAACTATCATCAAGTATAAAATCACGTAACATGAGCTACAATATTATGTATCTAGTGTTCCGATTGGTAGGGTTAGGTAAGTTTAAGTAAGCTTAAGAGAATTAAGTTTCGGATTACACACGATTAGAGATGACTAATCCTTATCTAAATATGAACACTAAATCTAGAGCTCAACGTGAGAGGTAATCTTGTGATATAAACACAGTTGCGTTCAGATGTATCACAGAATGATCGCGCAGTCTTTTGTAGGCTCTCTAGCAATACTGCATGGTGAGCTCGCTAGTAAATTATAAATCATATGACAATGCAACCGTCATGAACAAGCTATCTCTTAAAGAGAGAATATAAGTGAGAGCATACCCTTGTAATGTTTATTTTTACTAGCTATACTCTTCTTCTCTTTTTGGAAATTTTAAATTAACCTGAGACTACTATAACAATTATATAATCTTATATTCAATATAATTTTATGTCATTATGAGGCAACGAGTTGGGGAATAAATAGAAGGTTTGGTGGTGGTGCATATTTCTAAGTTATATACTTATCGCTAGTATTATATACCGTTGTCTCTACTAAACTGAGTAACGAGCAAAAATTTAACGAGAGATTAAACTTCACTCTCTTGTAGTATCATGAAACGTTGTATATATTATTGTTGATTTCAGTATAAATTACACTTTGAATAAATAAAACGTGCTAGATATGTTACAAGTTGTTACATAAAGGTTATCGTCGCAATATAACAAACATTTATATACAAACATTACATGTAAACTTTTTTAATCAACAAAAACTCTTGAAATGACCACCTTGCTATCTCCTACGAAATCACTGAGGTATGCGTTTCGTGTGTGAATTTGGTTGAGGTGGACTTCCCATTGTCGGCCTGTACTCGACTTCCCCCGACCTTAAAAATTCCATTGAATTATTTTCCTACTTAAGGTACCATCTAATTAAGGTCATTTGGTTTAATAATTACCTTCAGTTTGGTAAACTGAGTGATATCATTCGAATCATTCGGATATTATGTGGGTGTAACTTAATCTCATAAAACACCCTGGTGTTTTTGAAAGAGTTCGACAGTCAATGAGAAGATTGGATTCGTGCACCCTAGCTGCACGGCGTCCATTTTCAACAGTCTTCTTGTAATTAATAGAAAATAGAATTCTTACATGTAATGTTTCTGGTAATTTAATTATAATGTTTGTTATTTAGTCGTTAACTTTAGTTGGAATGTTAATGTTGATTTCTAAGGAACCAACTCACATCTATTACCATAAATATTATTCACTGGTCCTTAATCCACTCACTCAAGTTGGGGCATTTAATAACATAACACCAAGGCATTCATCCACTTTGGGCACTACATGTCCCTCAGCCAAATTTGCAGTAAAACATTTAACTGTGAGACGAGCCCGAAAAAATAAATTATTGAACCATATATGGCAAATCTTTCCATAAATTTATAATAATTATTCACTTTAAAAATATCTATTCTACACCAAGTATAAACATACTGCAATATCAAAAATATTTCATAAATAAATGCTGAAAATTAAACATAATTAATGTAATCAATTATTTAATTATAACAACATTTTCAATTACTCATTATAAAATTATAATCACAAGACATTATAAAAATGAAAATACATTAAAACTATAATATATAGAGCTTATCATCTCAGTTCGCAAGTTAGCTGGTAAGAAACTAAAAAATTATATAACAATAACAATACAACAACAATAACTTCTTTGTTATAAATAAATTTATTCTATCTGCAACAATCGTTTGTATAATATAAATACTACTCTATTAATTAGGTGGAAAATCAATCGAAGACTATTACCAAACATAATAATGCGGATGTCTCGATCTACACACCATAGTTGGTCCTGTTTCATTTATCATCAGCTAAAGTGAGTAAGCCTCCGATATAACTTACTGATAATAGTATTTATATAATACAAAAAATAAATATAATGTCAATTTAATAATTCCATAACACTATATCTACGATCTAATAACTTATATATAAATCAAATACATAAAAAACTTTAATAGAGTTAAAGAGGTCGACCAGCATCGAATCGACAACTAAATCTATTACTTCAATATATTCATCGTCAATTGAATAAATTCTATTTAAATATATGTAAATGCGATCGTAGTATAAAAAACTATTGAATGAAATCTGTGAGGTAATGCTTATCATGATACAAAATTTCTGATAAACTAAATACCTAACCACCATCAGAGTTAAGAACAGCTTTCATATAAAGTATCATAACATCTCATCCATAATCGAGTGTAAAAGCAACCTTCTGAATGAGTGGGGGATTCCTCACGAAAGCTTAGGAGCTTATAACCCTAAGATAATCTAATTATTTTAATTGTTATATTAGTAAAATAAATGTTTTTTAGTATTAAATATTAGTAGAATGATACAAAAACTAAAATCAAAATAAGACAATAATGAAATATTCGTTTCGAAAACCGTTGTCAACTGAATTATATTAACTCATACTATTAAATATATATAATATATATAATATATTATATATATATTTATATATTAATTATTATATATTATTATATTATTATATATATATTTATATACTAAATATTATGCTGATATTTCCTTAGTTAATTTATTAAACCTTAGATTCTACTATATATAATATATATATATATATATATATGCGCCCTATATATATATATTACTTATTAATAATATTATAAATTATATTAATAGAATATTATAGTTATCACTAAAACAATTTGGAAGAAATAGCTTCATAAACTGTTGTATTAAATTTACTTCGTCGTCTAAAATAAAAATAATTTAAAAAAAGATAAATAAACTATGACAATGGAAGAGATGATTTCATAAAACTATTATTTATTCTTTTAATATTAATTCATATATATTAATAATATATAATATTATATATATTCACTTATATTATTTGTAATATATATAATTTTTTATATTGTTATTATATATATAATTTATTATATATATTTTATATATATATTTATATATATATATATATATATATAAATAAAGAACGAATATATCGGGAAGGTAAGAATTTACGCCGTTCTGGGATTGAACACGATGTGCCGAATGAGGAAATATCCAATATTTAATTTTATATATATATATATATTATATATTAATATATATATATTATTTTATATATTATTTATATATCATTATATTATATATATATATAATTTTATATATATTATATATTAATCTATAATTATAATATATATATATTAATATATATATATATATATATATAAATTATATATATTTATATATCATTAATATATTAATTATATATATAATTATTAATTATAACTATATTAATTATATTTTTTATATTATATTATATTTTATTAAATATTTACTATTATTTATTAATATATTTCTATTAATTATATAATTTTTATTTATATACTATATGATTATTATTACATTATATATATATAATATAATTCTTTATTTATCTTATAATAAGCATAGTAGTATGAAGTAAGTTATTTTTTAACTTACCGGCTAGTAACTCGTCATTTTTAGGAGCCAGCTAATGATAATGTAGCCCTTTGTACACAGAACTATATTGAGCATAATGCTCTGTATAGGCATACTATTATAATTGACGATGTGAATTCATTTATTCTATGAGAGTTATAAATTATAAATTAATATTTAATAATTGACAGTTATTTCCTGTTTTTAATTTCAAAATGCCGCATACATGTATTATTACTATGGTGAATATTACTTTTTACATACATTATAAAATTTATAATTATTATACGATAAATGCAATAAAATTACGTATTTCTTAATTATTGCTCATTATTAAGAACAGAAGTCTAGGAATTTAGAGTTCATCACATAGTACATTGAGCTACATATAGAGCTGGCTATTAATACAATTGTAGTTGGTACAGAATAATATAAAGTAAGTTACAAACTTAAAATATCTTATGTATCATTTATCCTATGAGTCGAAGCATCAAATGAAACTAGTCATTATTTCACTATATCTCCCACGAAAAGCGTAATCTGTATAACATATATAATACGAATAGTATATAAGTAAAGTATCATTTTAGCTATCTTTACAATAATACTATGAGGTCTCTGTACAGTTATCTAATATGAGTAATGGAATAATGGATATCCATAAGGATAACTATTATGTTAACTGATGTATATATTTATTATTATAAATATATATATAATAATATAACTATTATTATATATATATTTATATTATAGTATAATATATATATATGATATATATATTAATATTCTCTATATAATATTAATATATATATATACTTACTATTATATCTCTATTTATTTACAATATATCTTATATTATTATATTGTATATTTATTATTTTCTAACTGTGGTAATCTGTAATTATATATATATATATAATCAATTAAATTATATTCTTCTACTTTGTTG
The DNA here is from genome assembly GCA_015478945.1 of Trachelipus rathkii. NCBI lineage: Eukaryota > Metazoa > Arthropoda > Malacostraca > Isopoda > Trachelipodidae > Trachelipus > Trachelipus rathkii. The sequence goes on from JABUQX010080147.1 coordinate 6,355, forward strand.
GCTACCGCGTATTTTGTTATGCTGATGTGAAGTACAACCTCAAATTATGTACCCATTCATTCACCTCACTACTATTAGCTTCAGACAACTAAATTTTTGTATTAGGATATTTAAATACATAGCGGTCATAAGATTACCTCGTATACGGGATTACTGGCAACATTCAACTTAATACTTAATTGGGTTTATTCTTTATTTGTACTTGTAGTTAATATTATTTTTGATTATCATATTGACAATATATTATCATTTATCTTATTTGGGCCTATTTAAAATCGTATAGCCATCAAACGTATTATTTAACGCAAGAATATCTATTAAATTTTCCGTACGGTTTGACGCTGATAAGTACTTTTATTTTCTCTTGGCTAATCATCATAATATATATTAAATATTAGAATAAATAATTATTAATAAATAAGTATAATAATAATAATTAATCTAATTAAAATATAATTAATAATATACTGTATTATTATTATATATATTATAATAAATTATACTATATAAATAAATTAATGATATATCATAAGTAACATCAATCACTACTAACAAACAACAATCAACACAAATATTATAACATATAAACAAAATTTTACAATAATATATAATACATACACAAAAACAATAAATACAATAAATAACAAACAACAACAACACATACTAATATATAATCAACAACAACATTAACAAACATATATAACATATTAACAAATATAGTATTTATTAAAATATATTAATTATATAATATATAATTATAATTAATAATTAAAATTATTAAAATAAATATTATAATAAATTCTTATACTGAACCATTAATATTTACCTTGAATTATTGATGAATATAATAATAACTATGATTATTACGAACGCTAAATACAAGTATTATCGATAACTAAACGTTAGAAATTTAAATTTTAAGGACTTCGTAACCATCTCATCTATATCAGCTATATACACTAAAGCTCATAGAAAGCATTTTTAAAATTTCATCACACCACACGACTCTCTTAAGTGCAACTTCTGCTAGAAGGTAAACAAGCTATTATTCTCCTCCCTCTTGAACGGCATCTTGCAAAGCTACGTTACTTTCCTGCAGTTATTTTAGATCAATATTGCCCTTTCTATGCTTCTAACTTGGTTACCTCGTTAAATATTCTTGGTTTAAGTATAAATATTGCTTATATTCCTATCCTATATAACCCATTATACCATACCTCATATACATTACACTCACCGCACTGCCTGGTCCTTGGCTACTTACTTATTACTTCTTACTTCTTAAATATCATCGATAATTATATCATTACAGGTTTCTTTATAATTCTTTTCTTTTTAAATAATACATTATATTATATTATCTTTTAATTATATTCTTTATTTATCTTATTATCTTTTTATTATTATATACTAATATTTATATTCTTATCTTATTAATACTTATCTATAACTATAATTACTATATCTTTATATATCTGTTCTATTTAATTTCACTTTATCATTCTTTATTTTACCTATCTTCATTAATATATCATTTATCTATTCCTTTTAGCGTCAAAACCCCGGCTTTAGTATTTCTATTACTCTATTTCTTTTTTATCAGTTTTAAATTAAGCGCGATTGGTTCGCTTCCCCTATGTGCTCCGAGTTTTATAAGTTTTTCAGGGGAGTCAATTTTTAAACTCAATTTTCTACATAATACCTCATGAATTAAGTACACACTATTTCAAATATTCTATTCACCTAATTCTAATTTTAGTTTATTTTATATCAAAAATATATCTGATAAATACTAATTTCTTTTTAGCTTTTCTTTTTTTAATCGATAAAAGTTCTTAGAGGAACATCCTAATCAGAAATAGTATAATTCTATACTACTATAATATAAAAGAAAGGGAGCGGGACATATTTGATTCATTTTCCCTCCGTTTTCCTGTTAAATCTGTTATGAATTTTTTTTCTTTACATTCATTTCTTTTTCTTAAATTTTAACTGCAAAAGATTTTCTCGTAGCTTCTCATAGTCTCTTTGCGGAACTCCGATATGGCTCAAACCGGATTCTCGATTAAAGAATCCGATCGATCAATGTAGACGTTCAGTTTTGTTAGAGGCTCCCTACATTTTCCCCACCTCAGATTTGGGAATAAAATGATTGCCCAGATATTGCAATGTTAAATGTGAATGCACCCATTATTCCAATCACACTGCTACTTTTAAAATAGAAAACAGTTAACATGGGAACTTTTGAAAATAGTCTAAGGGCAAGTCGTTCTTCGTCAGACTTTTTTAGCATCGGAGGATTACCTTAATAAACTGACTATTAAGACAATTCAAGAAGTTAAAGGTCATATTGATCGTACGGGCGAGCAGAAAAAGAAATAAATAATTGTTGTGTCTCGTGGTGGTGGGAGAGACGACTATCGTGGCAGGAGTCTTTACACTGTTCTGAAATACTAGTTAAATTAATTTTTTGGTGGGCGCATGAAGCGAATGTATTATTTTATAAAGTAATATGAATAAGTTTCCTGGTTCCATACATTGTTGTCCAGGTCATCTTAATGATAGTGACGGGCCAAAATCTTTCCAACAATTAACAAGAGATTGGAGGCACTTATTGAACATATAGTATGATCGATATTTGTCTGTGGGGTTATATAATACTACTTATAGACCTACCCTGAGTGAGGCCTACATACTATTATATATATATATCAATACACTACTATACTATATACTATATATATATATTCTATTTATATTAGTATATTTTCTTCTTATTCCGATCAAACCATAATTATATATAACTACTTTTATTACTACCCAAGCCAATTTTACTTTCCTGACTTAACTCCCCTTTTTACTTTGCTTGTGGAGTTCTGTAACACACGAAAGGCCTCGGGTTGATAGTACCTCCCAACTATTCGATCGCAGATTTGTCTTGAGTGAAAGCGATCACAGATTGTGGACGCATCATTTTACCTACAGGCGACGAGTAACTCTTATTAAATATAGCCATGCTCGCTTTGGGCGACGTGAAGAAAAATTGGGACGAGCTCAGAACTCACACACGCGTTGATAATATCTTGTTTGTAAAACGAACATGGCAGTGAGTATGCCAAACTATGAAAAGCTGAGAAAATGAAACTTCTTACAGAAATATGAAAGACGGACGAAGGAAAGGTAGGTGTGTGTTGTGTGTTGTGTGTGCCTTGTGTCAGCTGTTGTGGTGTGTGTGTCGAATGTTGTTGTGGCTGTGTTTGATCGGTGTGTTGTGTTTTCGATGAATGAAGTGATTTTTTACTCGAATATTTTTACAATCATATCATTTTTTCTTTCTAGCTATACACTCAAATGTCTCAGCTTAATCACTCTAACCTCTTTCTCTTGAACGTAAAGTTGCAGTTCAAATCATTTCTTGCCTAGCCAACAATCGTTCTCTAGAATTAATTTTTTAACCATATCTTGAATTATAATTATACTATCTATTTATCAAAGTACTATACTTATAATTATTATTTATATATTACTATATATAGTATCACTAAATATATATATATATATATATCTACTTATAAATGTCGCTTACTAAGTTAGCTTGTATCTACTTTTATTATATCGAGGTAGCTTTTACAACTAGTGCAATGTTCATCTGCATATAATTTTACCTTTCCCTATACTTATTTTATATTTAAAGTTTTCAATTCTAACTTTTCTACCTAATACTAAATAAAAATTAAACTAAATTAAACCATATAGAAATATGTATATCTTCAAATGTCATTCCAATATTTTACTTTTAAAATATATTTTCCTGAAGATATAGGTATCTGCATAAAATATTGTATTTTAAATTAAATATAAATAACTCAAAAATTGTAATTATGCTAAATTTACATTACAATATATCGATATAATAAATATAGAATATATAATATCATAAATCGATATTAATAGAATTATTAGCAGATTGATAATTTTTATAATCAACTACTCCTGTCCTGTCCTCTCTATTACTCTAAGAAACTTAAAACTAATTCGCACAATCAATAATTACTTTGAATTAAAGTAAGAATCCCTGCAAATTAACAACTATTTCCAATAATTATTAATTAAGAAATTCATTGCTTCCATCAATTTAATTATATACTTTATTCCTTATATTTTCTATAAAGTATATTATTATTATATCATTATTTACCCTATTCTTTTCTAATATACTTATTATCATATATATATATATATATATACTATATATATATATAGGTGGGCTCGGGGGCCTCGAGGTAGAGAGGCAGTATACTCTTGGTCATTTTGGCGAATATTCATTATTCAACCAGAATTTATTTTATATTATATACCTATATATATACCATATTATATACTATAATTCTATTATACGTTCGTATATACAATATACTATACTATCTTATTATATACCTAGATATATATATATATATGGTATATATATATAATACTTATTTATTTTATCCTTTATATAAGTTTTTTAATCTTTAGTCTATTTTAAATATATAATCATATCATTGAAAGACCAATGCGCCTCCGCTTCGCAAACTATTATAAAATATTTACAGCTCAGCTCAGAAAATTGGTAAAGCAATATAATTTTTGATATGGTGATTTTTAAAATTAAGGACAATTTCATCCCAATTCTCTCTCTGTATTATCATCCTTATTTCTGACATTTAATTTTATTAAATTTGGTAATCACGAGGGTTCCCTTTCTAGTTTACCATTAAGCCAGAGTATACTTTTACATCTAATCAGACGGTCTCTCTCTCTCTCTCCATTTATTCTCTCTCGCTCGCTGTCCTCATTCGTCTTTTGCTCTTTTCTTCATCTTCTTAAACTCCCTCCGTCTCTCTCTCTCTCTACCGTCACTCTCTCTCTCTCTTCTCTCTCTCTCTCTCACAGTCAATAAGAAATCAAGGCGAAATCAATTCACAAATCTGTCTCCGCTTTTTTCTGAGGGAAGTTTCTTTAAATTCAGTTTGGTTTATTAAAGTTTTTCTCAACTCTCGACTATGCTGATGGAGTAATTTTTCAAGTATCCAGACCACTGATGAAGTACTAGGGGTTAGTAAATCTACTTCCCTTATTTTTTATGTATTTGTAATGTACGTATACGGGCTGGCAGAGAGGGTCCTACTTTCTTCTAGTCCCTTGCCTTTCTTCCCGCTAGTTCTGTAATTATGTCGCGACGGTAGCTGCTTCTTTCATTCGCTTTTTCTCGGCTTTAAATGCCCTCGCCTTAATTACTATATTATTATTATCAACTAAATCATTATAGATTATATATAGTTATATTTATAACATCTTATGTATTTCGACAGATGTTGTAAAATTGGTGGTCGATATGCCTGCACCTCATTCCACTTATCCTATACCTAATATATTATCTATGATCTATATTTATACTACAAAGGACTTAGCTTACCTTATATTATACAACTATCATATATAATATACCTTAATCTTACTATATATATCCTTATTATACCTACTCACTCACCTCACCCTATCATACTTCTTATTATCACTACTTCTACTTTCTTAACTTATATATATAAGCCGTTACTGCTATTTTATGTACTATATTCTACTACCGATCTTCCTATTTGTAATGTTCTGCCTATTTGTTTCTATCACCGCGCAATACACTTATATCTAATTTGTCCGTTTATCCGACTTTGCGTGTCAGCTTCCGATACGTCGGCGTAACCATACATCTCACTATTAGATTTTATTCTCATATTATACTTGTCACTTTGTGGATTAACTTTTGAGCTTAGCTTGCGTTATTCAATATACTTGCTCGTACTATTGTCATTTAACTTCTTCATTATTCTTTACTTATATATATCTTACTATAATTATTTTTTATTTAAACTATATATTATTAATTCTTCTATATTCTTATTATTCTTCTCTTCTCTTATCATTTAATTATTTATTTTCTTCTTCTTATTATTTTATTCATTTATTATTACTACTATTATATTCTTATTCTTCTTTATCTTCTTATTTATATTTTGATTATATTATTTTTATTTTTGTACTTCATATTTATTTATATTATCATTTTTTTTACTTCTTATAATTCTTAATGTTATGTGTGTGTTGTGTGTGTGTGTGTGTTCTGTGAATATACGAAGATTTTATTTTCTACGATTTAACATTACACAATGTTAAATTCAATTGAATGGTGAATAATTACTTTGGGTTTTATTTTAATAAAATTAACATTTTAAAATGATAAAATGGTGCATGCTTATTGATCATAATTTCATTTCATGTTCGTAGTTTTACATATTTTTGTTTGATATGTAGTTAATGTCCATGTACTATATTAATATTGATTTAAATTTTAAGTTACCTTATATTTTTTCTTGTTTTTTAATCTATTTCTATTAATAATTTATTGAATATTTGTATCATCTAATACTTAAGTTAAACTATTTAGCTTATAACACAAAGCGTAAATAGAGCGATTGACCGAACAAGATTTAATGGATCCTTGGGATTTCCTGTATCAAAAGGCTGCTGCGCAAATTAATGATGTGTGCTGGTGGTCGGTGTGGTGTGGGTGTGTGGTGATGTGTGTGTCGTATGTTTGTGTGGGCTTTGTAGTGCTGTCAGTGCGTATTGTGTGCTGTTGATGTAGTGTTTGTTCTTTGTGACAATGTCTTTATATCAAAAGTATATGCTGGAGCATCGTCTTTTATGTCAAATAATTACTCATACTCTATTTTTTTCCTGTTGCATCATCTTTCCGCCTATATTTCTGTACAAGCTCTTTTAAGAGAAGATGACAGTAGAGTCTTACTATATTTATACCGGTCAACACTTGAAATATTATTTAAGTATATGAACGAGAAATTTCATAGCACTGATTAGTACAATAAAATTATAATAAAATATAATATATAGGATTATATAATAATAATTAGTGGTAAAATATATTGGTAAAAATATAAGCAAATAAGGATATATAGATTATTATTAATATGAATGATTAGTGGGATATTAGAGGTAGAAAGTAGAAGACAGACTCGATAAGATTATTATAGGGGCATGAAACAATCTTACCTTATAGATTGTCGTCCACTTTGCCATGATTTCTAATCTAGTGAATAGGGGTAGTAAACTTGAATAATCTTCAACATTTACTGTACTATATTATGCTCAGGATGGCATAGGTCCTGCAGGCAGAAAGATTAAGATTAAGATTAGATAGATAGATAGATAGATAGTATAGTTAGATGATATATAGATATATAGATAGATAGTAGTAATAGATTAGATATATAGATAGATTAGATAGATAAAGAGAAGAAGAGAGAAGAGAGAGATAGAGTAGAAGATGAAGAGCGTATAAGTATTATAATAATTCAGGAATTTATTATTTGTATATTTTTGTTAGGTGTCCAAGACACGCACTAATAGGACTTAGCATAGATTTAATTATTTATTTATTCATTTATTCAAGTATTCCGCAGGTTTTTCTCCTCTCCTGGCTCTCGGTAGCTGGCAATGTTTTTTTTTTACATGGAGAGCCTGAAAGTAATGTTATGCTTGTAAACTTAAAAGATTAATTACTCACTCATTCGTGATTGAGTTATTACTATAGTCTATAATATAATATATATATTATATATTATATAATATTTATTAATTATTAATTATTATATATATTATATATATAAATTATTAAAAATAAATAAATTAAATATTATTATTATATATAATTATAATAATTAATATACTAGTATATATATTATTATTATAATATTATATTATATATTAATATTATAATTAAATTAATATTATATATATTAATATATATTAATATATATTAATATATTTATTATATATAATATATATGTGCGATATTAGTGTGTGTTGTGAAAAGCGCCCAAGGGTAAAAAAAGTAGATTAAATCATTAAACAACATTCCAAAATGTAATAATAAATGAAACACAGAATTTTTTCATATAAAAAACTAAAGAAAATAATAGGGCGCTTTGAAACTTCTATTTCTGGGGGATGAGATCCAATGTCTTGGCTTTGGGCTGGCCCCAATTTTCAGCACTCCACTAAATAAATGGTATACACAATATCGGAATTTTTCAGCTCCCGATTATTTTGACTATTATAACACTCATACATATAGTAGCTTTTTTGCCCTCTCCTATAAACCGTTAATGTTTTTACTGGTGTTTACTTTCTGTGACTGTTAGTCATTTCTTTTTCTATCCATGAATTATTGATTTCCTAAATTTTTTAATTTTTCTACACATCCATGTTTTGACATTTAATTTCATATCCTTTCAGATTTATTTATTTGGGAAAATATGCACTTCAAAACTTCGAATATAGTCAATAAGATATTGGTATTCACATTTACTTTACAATAATTATAATTAATCGAACAGAATAACTACCGATAATTATGAAGTTCACTGTGCTCAGTCGTTATGTCCAATTTCCATACCCATTTTTTATATGATAATTGAATAAATTCAGTATAAGTATAATCATCATTTATTATTTTTTATACTTATATATTTTTTCTATATTATATAATCGATCAATCCATTACAATATTTCATGGGCTATTGTATCACTAAGCTAAGAAAAGCATCTTTATTACTTAGAATAATTTTTATTAGTATAGAAAAATTTAAGAAAGATTTTTAAAAATTCAAAATGTTTTTTTTTTAAATTAACTTCTACACAAGATCCTAATAATCCAACCTACTTAGCAAATACATAAAGAATTTTATATCTAAGTAAATTGTCAACTTGTCTTAATACACGGCATTAGTATAAGTACATATTATAACAATCTGAAATTTATGATGTTGAATTCTCGGAGAGTAGAAAAAAAATATAATTTTACATTTTTTCAACTTTCATAATTAATATAATATAATGGGTTATGGAAAATTGTACACTCGCTGAGCACAGAATCTCAATAAATAGAATAAATGTTCTATGTATAATTATTGTAGGTAATGGACCAATTCATATAGCATAAATTCAAGTTTCATGAAGTCATTTTTCGCCGGAGAACCAAACTTTTGAAAGTAATGATAAACTTCATTGAAAATGTGAAAATACAACTCTTGGCGTTCATCTTTGCATCGCGATGTCTTGAGAGTATTATTTTTGAAAATTTTCTGTAAATACAAATATCACCAGCTATTAAAAAGCAAAAACTAACGTCTCTCTATGAGGTCACATAATTAGTTATCTATGTTGTCGTTTTTTTATATTACTCTCAAAATCGTTCTTGAACGTTCGTTAGAAATGGAATATTTGTCACGCAGCAATACTGAAAATGGGGACATTGCCCCATGCTCACATTAGATTCCTCCTCTCAAGTTTGAAATCTATATTCCTTCATGAACCATGTTAATAAAGGGTACTAATTAGTATGAGTGCGACCTTGTTTTGTTTTTACTTCATTTAATATAGTTATGAATTGCCAATTTGCTTTAAATCGAGTAAGAATAATACAAGGGAAATAGAGCCGGTTTGCGGGATCTGATTTATGGACTTCCATAATTGCAGTTGAGGTGTAGTGGTGCTGTGTGTTTGTGCATGTGTCCGTAGGTAGACGTTGGTTGTTGATCCCTCATCTGAAGACGTGTTTAGGCATAGATAAGTATATTTCAAGGATTGTATTGAGTTGGTTGCGTAATCATCCATCAGGCGAGACAATAATTCTTTTCCTATATATCTCGCAAATCTGAGCTATTTTACCACAACATGGGACATGTTGTGCATTAGCATGCCCAAAAATTTGATAAAAAAGGGATACTTTTGTTTTACACGCTACTTTTAATCTCTAACATCGAAAGTGTTTTACTTATTTTTAGAATATACAAATAAAAAAAATCATTTGTCCGTGTATCCTCGCCCTCAACACATATTGACTCATTAAAGAGGTTTACTAACTTAGTATTTTTTTCTCGGAAATATATTGATAGTCAATGTTATTAATGGCATTGTTAATACTCTGGCGTTTCCGCAATTCATGATGGAATTGAGTACTACAATAATCAGCTGTTTTCTCTTGTTGATCCAACATTAAAAACCGAGTAATATCTTACGTTGCCGCCCCCATTCATGCTGCCATTCCAACTTGTTAATATGCTTTTGATACTATTCTCCTTAACGTCTTTCACAATAATCTTTCTACTTTTGCTTTGGTTTATTATATATTTATTATACTATACTTTATTTCTATAATTAATTATTTTATATATGATATATATAATCGCTTTACAATTTCTATTTATTCATATTATATATATATATATTATTAATTATATATTTTTTCATTTATATTCTTTTCTATTAATATATATATATATTATTATTATTTATTATTCTTATATATATATATATTTGGTAACATCTCACTGAGCGCGAGCGGACGTGGCGCGAAGAGTTAATACTGTTGTCCTGATATGAGCCACTTTACTGTTATCTGCGATTATGTGACTTTGTGGGGCTTGCCGGTGTCATTGCGGTTGTCTGCTATTAGCCTAATATGATACTGAGTTTATACGGCTTTTTTTATGAGGCATAGTTAGCTGCTTTATTAGTTATTTTTTTGGCTCACTTATTTTTTCTAAATGACTATATTAGTATAATGGCTGTCGCCTATTTTGCACCTTTATTATCGCCTCTACCTATATTTATGCTTATTATCTATATTAGGGTTCTATTTGGTACATACTAGGATTATATTTTATTTTTGGTTCATTATTTGGCATACATTTTTTTATTGGCTATATATATATATATATATATATATTGTGTATGGGTCATGAATCTTTTCGCGATCCCGTTATACTACTTATTCTCCGCGGATTTTGGGGTGTAACCATTCCCGCATCTCGACGCTGCTTTTATTGGAGTATTACGGGTTCGTTTTTTTAATTTCAGCGTGATCCTTCATTTATTATGTAGTGCTACATCCGTAGCCGTCATCCGCATCCGCTTCGTTTTTGAAAAATGAGGTACAGGTTGATGGGTGTTTCTACGCATTTCATTTTGATTAATGCATATGAGAGACATTTAATATAGTGTTTGCGCATCTTTATCATAAGAGTTTATGGGAATAATTGTAACTCTTTGATATTGATTTGCTGTTATTATTAGTATAATATATATGGACGTTAGTTTTATAAACCTCGGTAAAAGCTGTTATTATTACTTTGTATTATAGTTATTATTAGGGTATTATATTAATATACTATGCATTATTTATATACATACTAGTATATATATATACTATATATATATATAATATACTATACTATACTACATATATATCAGGCTATGCCTCTAGAAGGCCCACAATCCATATCTCAAAGTGGAAATCTACAATAGCTAAAGGCGAAAGCCATAGCGACATTTTGTTGTGAATGCTGGTAACCTATTTATTGTATGGTTTTCTCTTTCTGTATTTAGGGTGTCGCGTGGTTCCTGCCCTCCCCTATCGGGGTATGGAAAACTGTCGCCTCTCCTGTGTCCCTGTGTCTCGAGCCCTCCTACAAGCCCGCTTCGTCGGTAGATTATCCTACAATTCAATCGAGATTATTACTCAATTGTCCAACTCACGCAAGGCTCTCGATACTGCCCAACAGAAAGAGCAAAATTTTTCATGATTATAATTTTTATTTAATTTTATTTTTATTACATTTTCTAACGCAAACAATTTTACAAGAGCAATTCCCTATAAATGGTAATTTCCTTTCCTATTGTAGCTCATTTTGATCAGTTTTGTCGTGTGATATAGATGTTGTTAATAGGTTTTTTATTTTTTTTTTTTTGATTTATTATTTTTTCTATACAGTGTCTCTCTGTAATATTTGGACCGGACTGTGAACAAAGGGTTTATTTCTTTTCCCTGTATGCTCATTGATAGTTTATTGCAAGATATATTAGATATGTTGAGGCTCTCTTCTTGAGCGCCGGCATATATATATATAACTATATTATATATATAAACATTACTTCATATATATTATATATTATATATCTACTTTATATATTATACCTTATAAATTAATACTATCTCTCTATCTACTTCCTTCACAATATATATACTATATCAATTATAGGTGAGAGTAGGGGCTCGGAGCTAGCTTCATATTATTAATTCATTTAATTTCATTTATCAATATTATTTTTATTTTATTATATTTTACTTATCTTATATTTAATCTTATTAAATTCTTTTTTTTATTTTTAATATCTTTAAATTATATTTATAATTTAGCTATATTATATTTTTATATATATATATTTATATATATTCTATTTTAGTTTTTTACTTCTATATCTTATTAAGCTTTATCAACGGTACTGGTTAATATTGTCTTGTATCCTCACTCATTATCTCTATCCTCATCTAATTTTTGTATATGAGATATATGATTATATATTTCCATTGCTTATTCATGAGCGTAGGTTATGGTATTACTTTATTTGTTCTTTGGGTGTTAGTGATTTGGATCGTGCTTATTTATGGAATTTTTGCCGACCGATGACGATGTACGCGAGACGATGTAGAGACAAATTCTTGCGCCGATGAGGTATGACGAGATGAGCGACTTAATTGCAACAGGAGAGACTATGTTAAGAGGTACTTGGAATGCATTCGCTTGTCCTCTCGCTTCTCACGGGCGTCTGCTGCATCATCTCTTCGCTTCGCGCTGCCTCTCGTGGCTCTCGCTCGTCTTGTCGCGTATATGATAGTATGTGTGTGTGATGTTATAGATAATGGTGGTGTGTGTTGAGTGTGTGTTACGTGTGTAGTTGATGTGTAGTGTTGATACCGTGGGTGGTAGGGCTCGGGTTTGTATGGGCTAGTGCTTACTATAGGTCGGTATATTAGGCTATACAAGAGGGTATTGCGTCGAGATATTGTGCATATCGGTATTATATATCAGTATAGTTTAGGGGTATGGGCGTGTAGACAGGAAGGGTCGAGGGGTGGCAAGGGCGCTCCCGAAAATGGTATTTTAGCGATGGACAAGACGGTGCTGTGTAATCTTGGAGAGAGAGATTATAGAGTCACTGGTAGTAATCATAGGAGTATGAGGAGAATAATGCATTATATGATCCCCATCAATTAACTATAGATTCAAATATAAACTCACATGAGATATCAAGATCAATCAAACAAGATAGATAATAATAATCATAACATATAAGAGATTAGAGGAAACATATATGTGAAGCATAATCCATATAATAATAATAGAGTAATAACATTCGATAGATAGAGATAGTAACCATAATACACATTATAGAGTAGAGTGAGTATAATACTATTTATCACTGATGTGAATCGAAAGAAAGGGGAGTTTTAGTGAATGAAGCACATGGGAGACATGCTTTCGTCGTAAGGCGATTTCGTGCTCACCGTGTTCTGTTCCTCATCACTGATTAGGAGATGATTTCAGACAGAGGACCATTTGAGAGTGTAGGGGGTTCCAAGAGTTTTGCAATGACAGGTTGACAGATCGGCTCCTGACGCTCCTCAGGAAGTGAAGGTTATATGATGGATGTAATACTTTGGGCTCCCCCGGTCAAAGGAGTAATAAGGATAAGGAGGGGATGCTGGTCAATCAGTTGATACGGAGGGTCCGAGCAGGTTCATTCCTTCGCTTCAGGAATCCGTGTTAGGTCTTTCGTCTCGGCCATATTTCTCTTCTAAGAGATCCAAAGGTCTTCATCTGTTCTCCATATCAACTTCATTCGTGTGTCGAGTCGCGTCTGCCTCTGTTGTCATCGCCTGAGTAATCTTCTGCTCCGCTTTTGGCGTTTTCGTTGTTCTCCTCTCTCTTTCTTCTCTACTTAATCATCTTCCTTGTTGCTTAATCTTCTATCATTCTAGTTCTCTAGAATCTCGTACAGGGTAATCTTTCGACGAACAATAGCTGGCATTCTTCATCATCAAAGTGCTGCTCAATACTCTCACTTGGTTCTCTTCTTGCTAAATCTTTATTTCATTTTAGCTCAACTTTGTATATATGCCTTTCCTTCTCTCTATAATCAGATAATCTTGATCATCTGTGTTGCTAATTTACTCCAACTGTAAAATGCTAATCTTCATTCGGCACCCATCGCTTAATATATTTTAATATAACTGCCTCAAATACTAGCTAACTTCCCCTCCTCAGTGTTGGAAGACTCTTCAAACAATGTCCAACCTTTCCGAAAATAGGAAGCCGCTCTGACTCCTTCTAACTTCATCTGCCCTGTATAGCCTCTACCTATGCTATTCATCTTATTTCTAAGATCTTTTGAAAACACTTCTCAACTCACTTCTTTAGATCATTCATGGATAACTCTCTCCGATCGCCAGTTACTAAGCTTCTCGTGAAATCGAATCTATCTGGCGATATACATTTCCTAATCTATACCCGTTTTATGGTATTTATCGCCTGCCTTAGATCAACTTACCGGGGTAGACTATGGATGGTGGGCGCTCCTGACATAGGTTAATTTGCAAAGCATTCTCGATCCTGGTAGTTACCGGACCGTACTTTTGCTTTTCTCCTATAGCCTCTCCCTCTCACTTGTGTGATTTCTCTCTTGTCTTCTATTATTTTCTATCATTATTTATCTATCATTTTATGTTTCTATATATTTATGCTTTCATTATCGCGCGTATTTGCTGTAGTACGTGGGGCTGACCTTACTCTCTCCTTTCTTTTCTGTTCCTCAGGGAGTTCCGCAACATTGTGCACCTATGTCAGGTTTCTAGCATTATCCTCCTTACTTTATCCTTCTCTTTCATTAAATGTTTTGACCGATGATCATCCGTTCATCGCTCTCTGGACGGCGAGGTAGTGTCTATTCTCAACTCGTTATTCTTTTGCTAAGACTCGAACCCCTTCATTCTTGTCTCATAACAATTCTACTCTCACTTTACTTTCTGGAGGGCGCCTCGTCTGGTCTTCATATCGTTTGGTTCGATTTTATTTGTTTGCGCTGATGGCACAATTGATAATTAACTTGTGAAATTCATTCTCTTTTCCTATAAAACCTTCTAACCGTTGTTACAATCATCTCCTTCTCAAAATACCTTTAATCCTTCTGTTTTCCCTTTTCGAAGGTTCGTCGGTCTCGCGGTGACAATATACAACCATTGTTGCTTCTCTCACACATTGGATATAAGACACAACTGTCTTGGGAAATCCTCAACCCAATCCAATGGAGTTTGCGTAGCGTTAGAGGCCTTTTCTGTTTACAATAGATATCCCAGGCTAGTTCTGTTTTAGATCTGTGAGCTATTTTTCCTGCTCTATTCCTTCAGTTGTACTCCGCTATATGCCACAACATGGTCTTCCATCCGCCCTTTGTGGAGGAGCTACCTCCCGCAGCCTACAGTATCTGGGGGGGAGGAGAGAGCGCTGTTTACACACGGCCGGCTCTTTTTGGATCATGTCAGTACAAGTATACGGCTCAAAAAACAAGGCCTTATACGTTCTGTTGCTCACTTTATCCCACGTCGCGACTCGTCTTATCTTTACTATCACATTTATCGAGTGCTTGACTTATCTTCATATCTCTAAGGTACGGTACAGCATTGCGCAGTAGCGGCAAAAGCGCTCGAGGATGTACTCGATGACTTCGCGTACCCTCACGACACGAACTTTACTACGCCTTTCGAATACACAATAGGTGCTGTAATCTGCGCATGAGTATTGTAAGTTTGAACTAAATCATTTGAGTTAAACTATCCAGGCAAGTTGCTAGTGTATTATCTATTCATGTGCTTCCCTTTCTTTCCCTACCACCTTCTGTTTTTATGGAAATTCTCTTTCCTATCTTCTGTATTTCCTACTGACAAATTAATTCTCTCGCTTTAATAGCTGGTCTGTGCTCATATGACGTAATTATTGCGTCTATGAGTGGTGAATCATTTGAGAGTACTACATCCCCTCCTTGAATTATGCTATAGGCTTCTGCCCGTTGAGTGGTGGTGAAAAACTTAGTAAAAAAAATAAAATCCATTGAAATTGTGGCAAGTTTGTGGCACAATAGTAACTGTATATCTCCTATTTCCCCTATCTCACCATCCAATATAACATATTCAGATGTATCTACCTGATAAATCGTTATACTTCTTATCATCCATTTACTTTTGTCTAAGATGGATTCAAATATGTCGCAACCATCAACAATTTTTGACCTTTTCATAACTTAATAAATTTAACCTTTAGACTTTTCTAGTAACTCTCTTAATTTATCATCACAACAAAACTACCATAGCTCTTCTAACTCTCAAACACTACACTATATATATATGAATTGCAAATCCTTTCTATCCCATTCTCATTCCTCTTTCCACACAAGCACATAAACACATTTCACACAAACACTCCATTTAAAAAAAAAAAACCGTTTCCTTTCATAATCTTGTATCAGTCCAGCGAGCAAAAATCAATTTCCCTAACTTTCTAAATACATCCTAATATCACCTATATCTCTCCTCATACATTTATTCCTCTGACATTTCAATACAAATATCGAATTTCAACATTTTCGTTTATCCGAAGGTAAAAATAGAATGAGATGCTTACTGCGTAAATCTCTAACATTAGACCTACCTCCTAGAGCATGCATTATACATTTATCTCTGTGACAAAAGATATATGTGTTGTTATAGTAGGTAGACCTATAACGCTAACTTCCTAACTGATCCCTTAGTTCCCTTCTAACGAAACAGTATACAGGACATTACGCATGTTGTGGAAAATTTTTTCCTTATATCTCTACAACGTAGTGAAAATATATATTTAAGGATAGTGGAATGTATGTTGTCTAGATCCTAGAAGAGGGGTGTGGATATAAGTTAAGTGTATAATCTGTAAGATGTGTCTGGAGAATGAGTGTGGATATGAACGTACGATTATAACGACAGAGGCCGAACCAGTTAGTGGACATCCTTACAAGTAATTACTGCTTATATGAGCATAAATGAGTTAGAGAAAGGTGAAGTATAGTAGCTTGTGTCTATAATCATACGCATTAAAGGAATTAGAAATAATGTTGATGATTTATTATTGATGATACATTAATATATATAAATATTATTTATTATTTTTTTATTATATAATATAAATAAATATAACAATAATATATATCTTTTGTATATACTCATATATATATATGTTTAAAGAAATAATATATATTATTAAATATAATATATATTTATAATATATATTATATATAATATTATATTATATTTATATATATATTATAGTTATATGCCCGGAACCAGCGGCAAATAGAGTATATTAAATGAACACAAAAATAGGATGATTTAGAACCAAACATATATATAAAATATTAATTATATTATTTCAAAATTTTTTAATTAAATGTATAAAATAAAATAAATACAATTTGACTATGCTTAATTCATTATGATGTCGGCCAAAAGCCGGACACGATATATAATGATAGTAAAATTAAATTATTATGTCATTGAGATTATTATCTCATCTATTTATGATTGAGTTTAATTATACCTAAATTCATTACTATTTAATTCAAATATTAGACAGAGACGAGACCAAAAATTAAGAGCGACGAAATTAAATTGGCTCGAGTACGATGACGATTTAAAACATATTAATGCCTCGTAATTTGTTGCACCTAAAGACGATGACGAACTTAATCGTCCCAATCACTATAATATATAAACTAATAACAACTAATATTTATATCATAGTATAACTACATATATATATAAATATAGATATTTATATTTACTCTTCTCTATTACATTTCACAGATATCTTCATTATATCTATCTATCTCCTCTCATTTATCATTAAAATCATTCAACATTGTTGAGATAAATTCCATAGAAATACTCTTAAGTATTACTATTCTACTTCATAATTAATTTCCCTGTCCACTGTTTAATTTCCTGCTGCACATTCCCCTCTCTCTATCTTATTTATTTCCAGATACCTAGATATATACAATGGTACTTTACTCTTCTTTTTCATAATACATCCATTGCCAGTCTTCATTACAGATATATCCGTCATATTATTCTTAAAAGACTAAATGGTTGTCGGTGAGATACAATCATAAAATACAGTTTAGCGGTCCAATGCTGGTCTGCCTGCTTGGAATAGTAGTCATCAACACAAAAAATAAAGCAGTAAAACAATCAGCAAAAAAATTCAAAATATAAATATATCTGTCAAACTACTCACAGTATAGCTACATGCGAAAGGGCATATATTTTTGGATATCTCTGGGGTTATAATCTTGCTCCATTTTCATCATAAGTAAAATATTATAACAAAATTAAAATAATAAAAAAGCTATTGATCAATTATATTATACGTAATATATTTGCTTCCTAATTTTTTCCCTATTTCCCATGCTTTGATAGAAGGCCTATTTAGCAGAACCTTTTAATGGTTTCCTTCGATATAAATAAACTAGACTTTCCTTATATTAAAGGCTTTTGCCTTTCACTATTGACGGCGCTGCCACAACTAGGTCTGGCGAGCCGTACGGATTATTGGGGGCCGGACGTTTTCCATACCCTCGTAGGGGAGGGCGAAGGCAACCCCTCGCTGACACCTTCTATAATCATCCTCAATTCAGAGCCGCGCGAGTTCCGGATGACCTCCCCGGAGGGGAGGGAATTACTATTCCTACCCCTCCTGGTAGGTTCCACGAATGGTGCCGGGAGAGCCCGACTGCCTACATACCGGTGCGGGTATATTCACCACTTGGACGTATTGCCCTCTTTAGTAACAAAGACGACAGCATCAAATAAATAGAAAGACTCATTTATTTAACGTAAGTAATCCAATAAAGGTCCTAAAGTACGAGGCTTCTATCATCATACTAAGAATAGTTAACATTATTTTTATTTATTTATTGTTTTTCACAATTTTTGCTATGTGACCTTCTCTCTCAGGCCTTCTCTCTATGACATTCCCTCTTTCGCTGTAGCGTATTTGTATGTTCTTGAGTAAAGTTTGGCCCTATTTTTTTTGATTTGTTCTTTTTTGTTTGTTTTTTTTTTTTTTTTTTTTTGTACATACCAGGATCGATGCATGGACTCAGCATATCTCAGCAATGTATTTTCCGTTTTTATCTGTAGTCATATACATAAGTTTTTAGATAATACAACTAACTGACGCGCTATACATTGGTAAGCTGACCATTCATCATTCATCTTATAACTTCTATACATATTAACTTTAACTCTTTTCTACTATCTTTCAATCTATAATAAACTCTTTACATATATTATCTATATCTATACATTAGCTTCTCTCTCTAAATTACTATTTATTAACTCTCTAAATACATCTAATCTATTATATATTAATATACTTATATATTATATACATTATATATAAATTACATATCTTATTATAATTATAATTTTAATATATTATATATTATTAATATTATTAATATTATATATATATAATATATATATATACATAATATATCTATTTATATAAATTAATATCATCACTGTAAGTTCTATATATATATATTTACTTAACTAATTTCATATAACTTAATATATTAATAGCACAGTAATGCCGCCTATTATATCTTAAAACTATTAATGCTATCCACAGTAATAATATCGGAATAACATGTCCATATGTTGGATTTTTCAGTTCTCCGGTTTCCCTAATTTCGTACGTACGATCTGTATACATATGCTAAATATAAAAAATATAAAAATATATAAACCAAAAAAAAAAAAATTATAATACCAAAAAAAAAAATGTTTTATACCTCAAAATGATTAGCCACAGGAAAAGGAATACATTTTTGGAATCCTCGAAAATTTTGGACATAAAAAAAACTGTTATAAAAGAACATAACGGAATCTAATGTAGAAATAATATGTGTGTTAAACTAATAAGTACACCTGTATGAGACACTCTTCCAAGGCTATTTAGGAAGACCTTTTTAGGGGCTTGTTGCGTTCGGTGTTATAAATTACACGCATAGTATTCCTTACGTTAATAAGAGTAGTATGATCGACTCTGCTATTGAATTTTTTTTGCATGTTTTTTATTTTATCACTAAAGATATATCGGCAAAGAGGTGTAATATGAGCGCTCCAGTCGTGTGGTGCCCTAGGGGCAGTGAGATCGTGGGTCTCGTCGACCTATTGCCGGCCGCGGGAACTTAGCGTGGTATTGGACGTGAGAGTTCTCCAGGCCTTTCTCGGGGAAGTGTCGCCGGAGACGACGGTCCCGTCTTTGTATATGGGGTCGACGGGGGTTCCCTTGCGCCTGCCTACCGGTAGGAAATATCCGTCCTCCCTGTGTTTCCTCGCACGTTCGGTTTTCGAGCTCGCCCTTAGTTTAGGTTCGAGTAAGGTGAGGCATACATTGCTCTATGGTGAATTGAGTTTTTGACGAGGAATTTTTTCAAAATGTATTTGTCTTTTCGCGTGTTAGCGTTGTATAATGTTTTTGAGATATTGAGTTTGTTGTTTTTTGTTTTTTTTTTTTTGGTTTATTGTTTTTTGTTAATTTTCCCGTTATCTCGGGTCGGGTAAGGAGATGGACCAACAATTGTCCATCGGATGTTTTCCGTGTGGTAGCTGTAATTTATGCGAGTAGATTGATGTTGCGTTGACTTTTGAGGATTAACTAATGAGTGTTTGAGGATATTATGCCCTAAACCATCGGCTGTAATAGTAGATAACTAAATGATTGGTTTCTAATTATAGGGAGTGAGTAAGCCGGAGACTTTGTTTCCATATCTCTATATTTTAGTTTTCCCTTTGGTATATATTAGACTGTATATTTATTAATGGCTCATTAGAGAGTTAGGTAGGTGTAAGGGGGTAATGTAGATATATAAGCTGTAGTATATAGCATATCGGCTAGCTGCTAGTGAGGGTCGTATATATACTATTATATTATGAGTGATATTATATATGTTATTGATATGTGTAGAGCTAATATGGTAGGGTTTGCATAGAGAAGGATATTGGTTCGTAGAAGCATTTGTAGCAGGTAGTGTCATAAGGGTGTGTATTATTGCTAACTACCGTTAACTAAGTCACCTTACGATATCATAGTCATAAGTATATTTTAGGATATTGGATATGCGTTGATTACTGATAGTAAGTTATATGTATATAGTTTATGTTTATAGATACTATAAGATGGTGTATTATACTGCTCTACACCTGATGTTCATGCGTTACTTACTATATTTATATGCACTTGTTATTGATAGTGAAAGTGCATGGTGAGTACTGCTACTATATATTAGTGATATGAGCTAGTATGTGCAATCGTGACCTAGATGATGTGGAGGTATTAACTTTATCCTATCTATTTGAGCGACCTTATAGAGTGAGATATCCTACTACCTTTGGATGTAGGCATTAAGTCTCTTACACCTATGTGTAGGTTATATGTTATTATTATCTGTAGTTATTCAACAGAAATATGTTAATAAATTTGAAGATTTTTCACTAACAAATCGAAACTCAGTATATGGAGTGGCAGTCTCGTTTAGTACGAATCTTACGTGATTGCTCTTGCTACTTTTAGTTTTGTTTATTGGTATTTAATCGATCTGAGTTAGAATCCTACTGTCTTTGTGTATTTATAGATTTTTAAAGGATGAACGGTTGCGTTGCTTTAAGAATATTGTTATATTTTGTTTATAGTAAGCATTGAGTCTTTGATATTTTCATTATAGTGAATTAGACTTAGTAGGTAAGATGTAGTCCAGAGAAGACAATACAACGAAATCTAGAGGGCCAAGGAATAGCCGGCTACACTTATCGGAAAAATGCTGTCCATGGAGTTTCGAGAGATGGAGTATGAGGAATACGTAGGTGAGAAAGAGAAGAGGCAGAGTAGTCGCGAGATGCGAGAGAGAGATGAGAGGATTGAGATGAGACAGCGGAAGAGAGATGACGAGTATAGTGAAGGGTAAGTGATGGGAAGAGAGAAAGATGAGAACGATGAGGGAAGCGAGAGCAGAGTGAGTTGAGGATGTGCAGACATGTTGCTGTGAGGTAGGCAGAAATATATCAGTGTATGAAGCATCACTAAAGTAACCGTAGAACTAGATAGTGACTCTCTAGTAGGGCTGCACATCGTTAATCCGCGTTTTTAGAGGTAGATGTGGTAGATCTCGGATATTGATGTACCCTTCGTGTTCGAAGGCGTGCACCCTCCTTTGCCCGCCGCCTCGAGGGGGATGCAGTCGTGAGTTCATCGCGAAGTTTCTCTGGGTTATTTTTTTAGTGTCAATTTGCTTTCTCAGATGTCAAATAAGATTTACTGTAACTAACATGTATCATTCTCAATTTCCTCTCACCTTTGCGTCTCTATTTTCTTTCTTCTCTTGTTTGTGTGCTTTCCATGGAGCAATGGAACGGAAATAGGCGTGTAGCTAGATGGCTAGTTGAAATTCCTAGCCAAGACACTCACAGATGAGTCATCGATTGTCAACCTCCCCTCTCCTCGCGCTGGTTGCTCCAGCGTTTCTACGACGCAGGAAAGCTGGCGACACACTGCCTATCTAGTTATCTGGTGTCCTTCTTGAGTTTTATTATTAACTATCGTTTCCTCCGACCCTACATTCTTGCCTCCGAAGGCTCGTTGCCCTCGCCGCATTTTTTCGCTTCTTCGCCCGGTCCTCATCAGACGACAACACTCTAATACATAGGACACAGAACTTAAAGTAAATTGAAAGTGAGTACACCATTATAAATATTGAAGTTGAATATAAAAAACTTTGGTTAGTACACTTTTTTCTCTTCTCTATTGGTGTTTAAGTTAAAACGTCACAGTGCATGGGTAGACGATTAGTGTTTAGCGATATTTCGATATCTGATATTTTTATGTAACATCCTATTAAAGGAAGTGATCTATATAATACTTCTTTTTATAAATTTTATATATAATATAATATATATATATTAATATATATATATATATATAATATATAAATATATATATTATATATAATATATATATATATATAATTACTAATAATATATATTAATATATATATATATATATATTATATATACTATATATATATATATGTGAAACTAAAGAAGTACCCGCATGATATCTTAAAATCTAAGATAGGTACAAGAAACTGATAACATATATGAATCAGCGTATGATATTTTATTAATGGAAATGAAAAAAAAAAAAAAAATTTTTTTTATTTTTTTTATAATCTCCAAAACTACGATAGTACAAGAAAACTAATAACATTTAGAATCAGCGTATGAAATATGTATTAAAAATGATTTTATTTTTTTTTAACTAAAAGAATACCCAGGGTAA
Organism: Trachelipus rathkii; assembly: GCA_015478945.1. Lineage (NCBI taxonomy): Eukaryota > Metazoa > Arthropoda > Malacostraca > Isopoda > Trachelipodidae > Trachelipus > Trachelipus rathkii. The sequence continues at coordinate 29,745 of JABUQX010080147.1, forward strand.
ACCGCAAAGATGCAAGAGTCCGGGTCTCTCGGCTCCTGGGGGACGACGAGGGGAGTAATTCCCCCCTCCGGGAGGGTCTCCGGAACCCCGCTCTTTGGTATTCTGGGTTGTCGCGGGGTTCCTCCGCCTCTCCCTACGGGGTATGGAACGCCCCCCGCCTCGTCCCACCGTCGGCTCGAGCCCCCTAAGAAGAATTTTAATACGCTGATTTCCATAAAAGTTATTAGTTTTCTTCTACCTATCGTAGTTTTGGAGATATAAAAAAAAAATAAAAACAAAAAGTAAAATTTTTCTTTTCATTTTCCATTCAAATTTCAGTTTTCAGTTTCAGAATATGTTATTAGTTTCTTTGTACCTATCTTAGTTTTCGAGATATCATAGGCGGGTAACTTCTTTATTTTTGGCCATATATATATATATATAATATATATTATATATATATATATAATATATATATTATATATGATTAAACTATAATTATAATTATATATATATAGTATATATAATATATATATATATATATACTATATATATAATATATCATATATATATATATATTATATATATATACTATACCTCCCAGATTTGAGCTAGTGGGAGTGTTTTGGTCTCGCCAACCACCATGCTGTGTATCTGAGAGGAAGATACTCTATTCAGGATTAACATCTCTTTAGATATAGTAGAAAGTAATAATATCTGTCTACATGAAGCAGGAATTCTGGGTGATTTATTAGGTTTTAGTGATGGACATTATCAGTGTGCTTGTTTTCAGAATGATGGGATAGTGTTGGTTTGCCAATCAGTGTTGAATATTTGGGTTAGTACTGCTGCTATGCTATAATAGTTCCAAGGTATTTGAGGTAGATATTGGATATTTTGTATGGCCCTTCTGCTTTTGATTTTTTTTGAAGTTTTTGATGGTGTTGAGTACTTGTTCTTTAACTTTTTAAGTCGTTTAGTTGTTGTTAATCTTTTGGTGTGGGGTTGCAGGTTTAAGACTAATTTTAAAGTAGTATAACATAAGGAGATTGCATTGACTTTTAGGGCTAAGGATTTTGTTGTTTTGTTTTAATCGAATCTCTGAAAACCAACTAAATAGTTGGTGAAATTAGATTTGTTTTCAGTTTAAAGTGTTTTTTTTGTACTACGCTGTGACATTCATGTAGAGAAAGTACGGTAGGAAGTGTGATCGAAGTTATTATCGTAAAACGTTGACGATATATTAGTTGAGAGGCTACGATAACTTGAATTGTTGAAGTTACTAACGCAGAATGTATGAAGGTGAAAAATTGAGATCGAAATGTTTACGGTAGCCTTGGGGATTAATTTTTTGATACCTTTAGAATGGTTTTATTGGAGTGTTGTATTGCTTTGTCGAGAGATGTAAAGTTTATTGCTTGGGACAATTTTAGTTTTTGTTCTATTAAATTAGTGTAAGCTTACCAGTTTGCTTTCTTATTGTTAGTGTAAGTCTTATTAAAGGATGTGTATGTGGGGTTTTTATAGTGAATTGTGGTTAGCATTGGAATGTGATATGAGGATAGAGCATATAAGGTTTGCCGTGTTGCAGCGAGCTGAATTAGGGGGGAACAAAAAGAGATAGTCTGGGGATGTAGGGTTTTCGTTATGTTGGAATGGTTGTTGTGTGAGTTGGTGTCTGTGGTTGAGGATGCTGAGTGTGTGTATGTTGTCTATGAGAGTTTCACCTCTTGGTGAATGTTTATTTTTGCTGAGCCATGCAGGGTTATGGGAATTGAAGTCCCGGCTAGTATCAGATTATTATATTGGCTTAGGGGTGATGGGTTTGGAACACAATCCTGGTGTCAGTTTTGAGGGGTATGGTAAAGGATATAGATTTTAATTATTAGGTATGTTTTTTAATTGATTTTTACTTCCATTGATTGGTGATACGTGGAGATGTGGTCGAAGCTCATGATTTGTTGTGTGTGGTTATCGGTGGTGGTGTGGTGTGAAGAAAGGGGTAAATGAGAGAATAACTAAAAGTACATTGAGATGATTTGGTCATATGGAATGGATGGATGATAGGTTGGTTAAGCGGATGTATAGTGGTGAGTGTGCTTGGAATCAACCGGCTGGGAGATCGAAAGAAAAAGTGGATTGAGTCCGTAAAGGAATGCTTGGAGGAGAGGAATGCCAGTTAGAGTTTGGCTGAGGCGAGAAGAAAGGTGCATAATTGGAGCGAATGGCGGGGTTTTGTGAGGGGGTATGGTTGTGGCCACCTAGGCCAATGGATGAACCCTACCCAATTGACGAGATGTCATAGTGAGGGTCCGTCGCGGTCCCATGAAGCTCAAGGGTGGATTTTTCTGACTGCGATGAGTTCTCACTAAAAGGTATAAAGGGTGCGGTAAGGCTGGGCTTTCTTTTCGACTTGCGTGATATTCTTCTACTACTTTTTCTGTTCCGGTGCATGAGACGCACCTTACCCCAGTCAATGGGGGAGAGAAGTTAGCAATGAGATTGAGAGAGAGGAAGAGGATATATAAAGATATATATATATATATATATAGTATATATATATATATATATATATATATATATATATATATATATATATATATATATATATATATATATATATATATATATATATATATATTATACAGAAGTATTGTTTTTAGTGATAAGATTGTTACCCTGGAATGATAATCTTTCTTAATAGATCTTTAAAAGTTTGTATGATTTGCAGATTCAGCCCGAGAATACATTATGGCGGAGGTGGTGGTATAGGAACCCTAATGATACCGTTAAAACTCAGCACCCAACCCACTCTGAAGCAGAAACTCTCCTCTTCTTCCATTCCAGTTTGAATAGTGCAGGAGATTCTTATAGTCACACCTCCGGATCTAGTAGTAATGGGTATTTGCCTCCGAGTCCGAAGGTTTGTATCAAGATACTTTGTTTGTAACTTTGATGATGACGTGTGTGTGTGTGTGTTTTTGCTTTTGAAATTTACCTAGATAGACACTAAGTTAACACAATTTTTTTTTTCAAGCTTTTTGTGATTTTTCTAGTTTGAAAAAAATAATTTTAGGGAATCTATATCTTTTAAGTAAATTATATAGTTAAAAATTTGGAAAGAAATATTGCAATATTGCGGCAATAGATTGTAATTTGTAATATAGCTTTAGTTTTTTTTGTGTGTGTGTGTTTGTCTGCACCACAGAGTCCAATACAATTGTAAATTATTTATTCTTCCTTCATAACACAATTTATAAACATTTTTTAATGTTTTGATTTGATTTTGTTTTTTTTTCACACACCTTTGCACTTTATATCCTCTCATGCTTAACCTACAGCCCAGTAGCAAGAGCAACCCAGCTCCTCCCCCACCTCCTTCTTACCGTAAGCCCTCGGTACCAGATAAGGGACCAGGGGTCCGACCACCACATTTAGAAGTGCCACCACCTACTAGTAAACCATCTTATTCTAAACAGCATTCGGTGAGTAATATATATATATATATATATATATATATATATTATATATATATATATATATATATATATATATTTTTTTTTATATATATATATAGAGTTGTTATATATATATATATATATATATATATATATATATATATATATATATATATATATATATATATATATATATATATATATATATATATATATATATATATATATATATATATATATATATATATATATATATATATATATATATATATATATATAAGTATATATATATATATATATATATATATATATATATATATATATAGGTATGTATATATATATATATATATATATATATATATATATATATATATATATATATATATATTTATTTTTTGTAAAAAGTTTTATTATTTTATTTTTTTTTTTTTATTTATTTTTTTTTTTTTTTTTTTTTTTATTTTATTTTTTTAATAAATATGAATGACAAAAGTGTTAATTTTTCTTCAGCATATTAATTTTATAATATATTTGGTCTTATTTAGGGTATTTAAAGTTGAACTATTTGAATAAGGTACATTCTATTTTATTGTATAATAAATCATTTTAAAATCTTTGTACTGGGGTTACGCAAGCTGCTGCTTTTAGCTTTGTAGATACTGATTTAAATTTAAATATTTAAGTTTATTTTTTATATATTATTTATTCATTACCACAAGTTTTTTTGTTAAATAATTTATTCTTCTATGTCAATAACCATAATCTTATATATATAACGAAGACGTACTACTTTGTGTTTTGATCATATTTAATAAGAAGGTAGTTTTAAATATTTGTGTTACAGTCTGATGGTCAAATTTTTTCATGGAGGGAAATGTACAGAATTCATTCGGCTTATTTTCCATTTATATGTAGTTTTCTTCCTCCCCAGTTTTTCGTTCTAACATAATTTTATAATTATGTGCATATCAAATTTGTGTATTTAATATAGCTTTTGATTTTTAGTTTGTTACAAAAAGTAAAAAAATATTAAATACTTCATCAGCTCATTTGTAATCATAGATGTTGACGTTAAAACATAAATAAATAAGCCCTATGTTCAATTGGAAATTTTGGTATTATGAGATGTTAATTATTTGCATGGGCAGCCCACAGTTCTGTCGAATGCCAAATATTAAAGTTATTTTGAAATTTTATATCAAATTGATTTTGTTCTTGGCTGTGCAGACGGGTTTGCTTCTACCTATATTTGCAAACATTTTCTTCATTAAATTTGTTAAATTTGTTTCACTCCAAGTTGACCAATGAATACCTCTTCAATTAAATTTTATGCAACTTACATGCTGATATGATAGATCCTGATACATGAAAATCTTGTAAACATAACATAAGCTTGAAATTCATCCATATAGACTCATATACTCATCACTTTCTCAACACAATTCAAAGATGAAAACATGTTAAGTACTCTCTTTTCGCCGACACTAAAGCTTATTAAACCCACATTCTTGCCTCATTTTAATATGTTCTCTCCTATTTCTTCCATATTAACAGTACTTTAAATACGCTAATAATACACCAGGCAAATACCTCAATATTTTAAACATAAAAAAGTATAAGCATACTATTAAATATGTTAATTATTTGCGTATTCTAATTTTATTGTACTAATAATACTAAGACATCATCTTGTGGAAATATATATATCGCTAATAAACTGCATAAATTAAACTTCATAATTGAAGCAGTATAAATCAGTAAGATGCTCTTCAGACTCTTCTAAGAATGCTGTTAAGACTACGCTATATATATATATATACCGCAGAATATAACTTATAATATATAATAAATAATAGATATATATAAATTACTAATAAACCGTATAGTAATAACCTAAATCAAACACAATTTTATTAGTGACATTTAAATGAAGCTCAAAGAACATCTGAATTCTATTAAGAACAATATTATTGATAGATTCATTAATTATTTTACGAACAGAGAATTCATATTCGACACCATAAGCGAGAAAGGCACCCCAGCTAAATCACTCAAACCCCCTTAACACCTATGCAATTCCTCCGTCTTATCAAAGTTAGACACACACTGAACACCACTGGCACGCAACTAGTGGTTGCCTACCAGAGACACCACAAGTTCTTCCAAATCCTACACCCGCAAAAACCCACTCCAAAGTCCTCACGGATTTGAGAAAGTGCAGTATACTATATAAGGATTTTAACACAAACCAACCATCAAACCGATCTATCAAGTAATAATATCATTTATCAATATAATATAATAACGTAATAAAATAATATAATAATAAATTCTAATATATATGAACTAAACTCTACATAGATATAAATCCTATGATTATACCTACTATAACTATAGATCATAATAAGCCTACACTATAACATAATGACCCTAGAACCAACTAATATGAGGAGATATATATTACGCATAATAACTAAGCAAGGTAAATATAATTATCCTAATACAAAAAAATAGATCAACAAAGTAATAGTGATAATATAACATGAATACATTACAATACCAATAAATATCCTCACTATAAACCATTACTATAATCTTTAATAAGAACTACAATAATCAGATATGCATCAAATAATTTACAAAGTTGTCATTATAACCATACTATTCTTCCTATCAACCTCACAATACCTTTGCCAAGATTAAGGGTAAGGTGCATGGTACAATTTCCATGGTTAGCAATGCTGTAAAGAATATACGACAGTACGGCGAAAAACATGACAATACGTACGAAAAAGAAAGCCCCACGAGCCTACCCGCCCACATTCCTGTACATTAATTAGGAGAGAGCTCGTTCACAGAAATAATACATATAGTCCTATCGATATAGCCCAAATTCGCACCTTCACGATATGGTAAAATCGTAACTATAAAGTAATGCCAAACAATGGTTCATCCCATGGCCCAGGAGAACAGTGGAGAGCACAGCACAACATCATGCCAACAAATATCAACAAACATTACCACGACTAGACATAGAACTCAATCTTCTCTACCAGCCCTCTAACCACATATAACTCTCAGCACACATCCTCATTCATCACGAGACCTCTGCCACAAACATCACATCACACTCTTAACTTCACAATACATCTTCAAACAAAACGTGACTCACACATATAACTATCATTCCTCTCATATCAGTGTATCAAACCTACGAATTAACACCAGTAAAACCGGTCGGTCGAAGTATCCACATTATTAAAACCGCGAACACTATCCAAACTATACAGTCCGCTTAAAACCCACACCCTGATACTTTCCATATAGCCCATATATATACAATCTCTACCTATTTCCACATCCAATGTGAAATATATAGTACACACCAATATCCCAATTAACCCCGATTAAACTACACAATCATCGAACTACAACAACTTACTCTGCCACTTTAGCAAATTATAATCTTAGCAGTCGATTATTTATTAACCCAAATAACAACTTTTATACTTCAAACACAACACAAAACTACTCTCATAACGCTATTCATATTTACAGATAACTCACTTTACTTACTCCACCCTCTAAATTCACACTAAGCATGCCCCTAATGACTTGAATGCTACAGTCCTGAAGCACATTGAACTTTAAGATCTATACCTTCACTAATACGCAGAGCATTCTGGTATTTACCAAACATAACAAATACACATGTCCTTATTAAAAGCATTACATAGAGTAATTAATACATGTACGCATTATCAAGACATTATCCCCTTATTACAGTTCACACAAAGATTTGAAAATATGCACACAGCAACTTCCTGCCATTCACCATTTCTACTGTGACCATGCCACTTCTGCAGACATCAATACCGTCTCCCGCTATCATTACCTAAATAACACAGGCACATAACATAATAAATAATTATATAATACAATAATATAAATACTATAATAATTATATAATATATATATCATATATGAGATATATATATATAATAGTATACAAATTTAATACACACTGGTAAATAATGGTAATAGGTATATATATATAAGTGATATCAATATATATATCAATATAGTATATTAGTATATATAACTATAATATATATAATAAATATATATATATTTATGATATAGTATATATATTTATATAACATTTTTCAGCAGGATAATTCAAACCACGAAGACCAGAGTTAATTATATGAATCAGTCAGTTTGGCGTGAACACAGTATACGGGACCAATCCACACCAAGGGTGGCGAAAGTGCCAGAATCCCCAGCAAGCCCCGTTATCAGGGTAATCGCCAATTAAGCACAGGGAAAGACCACCTCCTGTGGCCGACAGACCCGTCTCTCAGTTTATACAATAAAGACAGGTTGGTACGCGCTGCTGGAAGCCGAGTTTGCTAAAATGCATAACTGCACTAAAGGCCTCCGAACGAAAGATAGACCTCCCTAAACCAGCACATGAGGACCAGTGGTTTACTAAGCGAACACCGCACACCACATGCCTAGTTCAAAGCCCCCCGCCTCCTCCATCACAAATCAACAGAGAAACCAGGATCATCTCGCATAACCAATGTTACTGCCAAGGACCAAAAACAGATATACCACGTTGTATACATAATAAGATTTTTTTTTTTTTATTGTTTCCTAAAAAGTTGGAGAAACAAATAAGAAGAGTGTGAAAATTAATGGATTAGCAATGCAGTTCAGTTTGATTTTTAAATTCTTTTACTCATAAATATTGAATTATCATTTCCTTGATAACTTTCATCAGTCTGATTGGAAGTTGAAACAAACAAATGCTAATCAGAACATAATTTAATATCCCTATAGAATTGAGAGTTTAAATTTGAAGGAGATATTGCTAAACTAGTTTGTGTCTACTACCTAGTGAATTTTCAAGTATAATTTTCATTAATGTATTAAATATTTCAAGGACTCGTATATTTGGGAACATTTTTAGTAGTAGTCAGTAGGTAGAGTGTAGTCCAGCATATTTGATTTTTGATTTTGGAATTTAGTTGTTATTTTTGACTAGTATTCAATTATCTTTTTTTCATAAGAATACTCAATTTTCTCTAAGTTAATTAAACTTGGTGGAACGTTTGATATTCGTTGATTGATGTTAATTGAGTAACTAATATATTGATTGACAAGCATTTTTAATGTTATGATTGATGGATTGAAGATTTGATTGTGTAATCAAATAAATATATTTAAATAAACGTTTGATGATTGATTGGAACCATGAGTTTGTTATTCATTGCATTGAATCAGTATTTTTTGAGAGACAGACAGAGAGGATGCGAGTGAATGAGAGAGTGTGTGGTGAGAGAGAGATTTTTGTAACTAATTTTGATAAGAATTAATCAGTCTTTGCTTAATAAAAACCTTTAAATAAAATGTTTAAAAAAAAGTCATAAAACATTCTTGTTGCAGAATAAAATTTTGTTTACAAAGTAGAATTTAATTTTTTAATAGCTTTTATGTTTTTTCAGCTTCCACCCATTCCACACAGTGCTGGGGGTGGTCCCCCACCTCCTCCAGAGAGGAACGAATCCACTCGTACTTCGTCAAATATCAAACAAGTCGGTAAGTTGGATTATGATTCCTCATCAGGAGTGATATGTAACTTTCCTGGGCATAGCCCCAGTTCACCTGGTATATGTCGAGAGATTGCATCCTTTTCAGGAAGTTCTGTTAGAGAATCTTTCAGAAATAACTCCTGTGATGACACTGACTATTACTTAAGTACAGTCGACTTGGATTGTCATAAATGCTGGAATGACAAGATTAGCAACCCTGTGAGCTCAGTGGCTAAATATTGTGATGACAAAGTTAGTTGCCCTGAGACTATATCTTGTGATGTTAAAGCTGTGAACCCTGTGGTAAGGTGTCAAAGTAGTGAAACGTTTATTATTCTAGAGGAAAACTATGATAAGATCCAGAGTCTGCCTCCAAGTCCTCAGGGCTGCATCAAAAGTGTTAATTGCTTTGGGACATGTACTTCTCACAAGAGAGAGAAGGCTAAAGTTGAAGATTACTGATTTAAGTAGACCATGAGTTGTTGTTATTATTGAAGTTGTTTGACCTGAGATTGTTGTTATTATTATTATTTATTATATTCATTAAATTATTTATATTTATTATTATTTTTTTGGTTTATTTATTTGTATTAGACACTATATTTTTTTATTGTTAAACTACCTACATTTGTTTGAGTGATAAGATTCCTGACAGGGAGGTTCCGTGTCCCGCAATATGAAAATGGCATTTAGTTACTAGGAATGGGACGTAAGTGTGAAGTGACACGTACTATGTTGAGATAGATGAGTGAGGGATGCGTTGTGTACGTCGGCTTGTAGTTATTCTTATAAAATTATTATATAATTTTATTATTATTATTATTATTATATTAACTTTGCCGTGCTTAGCTTTAACAGTTAGTTAAAAGATTCATTTTTAATTCATAGACCCTTTATTAATACTTTCCTTAAGCTGAAGTGGTAATCATGTCGCACTATTGTTAAAACTAAATTTATTATTAATATGCTTTCTAGTGTTCACTTTTCCTTCTAAATATAGGGTTAAGTTTGGGGTATACTCATTAACCATATTTAAGGCATGGTCAAACTGGGCAGATGCCTGGGGCAGCAAATTTTAGGGGTGACATTATTAATCGAACATCATGAGATAGGAAAAATGATGCAAAATTTAAAATGATTTAGAAATAAACTTCCCAAATTTAAAGGTCTAGGTGTTACAGATATCCTTGGAAAGGCCGTTCTTCCTAGTATTATATATATATGTATCATATTTAATCGTATATTATTTCATAATGAAAATGTTTTTTGTCGCTTAACTATTAAATAAGTAGAAAAATTCTAAAGAATCTCAATATTTTTGCTTTTTAAACAATCTTCATCTCGTAGGGAAGTGAGGGTGGGGTCATTTTTTTTCTTTTTTCGTTTTTTCTTTTCACCTTTTACCTTTCATTTTTTTATTTTCCTTTTTTCTCCCCTCCCGAATTGCCAGGGGACACAAATATGTGCCTGGGTACACTGATTTTAGAAGTTAGGTTAGGTAGTGTCATAGGGCTGTTCAAAATATTTAGTTTGCTTTTGAATAAACTTCAGAGGTAAGAAAGTGTCTATAATAGTCCAAGCAGTTTTTTAATTAGATTATTAATATCAATTAAAACTCTAGTAAAAACAACTTTTTGAACCCTCAATTTTACAACCCCCATAGTAATATATAAAAGCTAATTTCTATTACTGGTGATTGAGAAATTTAATTTGCAAAGTAAAGTTTTTCTTTTATGTCAACTCATGCTCACTCAGGTAACTACTTGAGATCTTGACATAAAAAAAACTTCAGCTTATGATGTTTTTTTTTTTTGCACCCTCTGAGCTAAGAAGGCGGAGTCAATCTTGTTCCCCGCAAAAATGGAATAATAAAAAAAAAAAGAGGAACCTTATAAAAGAAAAAAATAAAAAGTAGAAAAACTTAAAGGATAAAGCAGAGTTCTGAAGAGCAGTAGGGCCTACTATCGGGACAGTACGTTACCAGTTTAATGTAAGGAAAAGTTAACATATAGATACCAGAAAATATGATGCATGGGAATAATTCCAACTGAACATATGCTGGCATGGAAAGGAGATAAAGGTACCCAACTCTCAACAAGCGCTAGTTCGCTCTACATCCATACAACAAAAATCATATTGTCGAAATTTTTGGTGAGTGGAATATGATTAACGTACTTCGAGCATAGTCCATCGTTGTAAGTGCCATATACCAGTTAAGAAATTAGAACGCCCAGTGAAACAGGACAGAGTCAGAATAAGTAAACAGGAGTAAAAGGAACTACGTTTGTAAATACTTTTGGAGAACTTGAACTTATCTCAGCCAAAAGAGATGGGTAAAACTAGAAGCCGCCACCATCCCACGCTCAACGCAAAAAAAAAACCAAATAATGAGAACACTTCCATACTAGTGCGGATGAGGCCACTCTATTGAGGAGGTAACTGTGCAGAAATATTCTCGCAACCTGAACAGAACTCCCAGCTTTTGCTCAGGTATCTAGGATACCTAGACACATTGTGATAAGAGGTTTGTTTATTTTGAGACCAAGAATGCTTGTATTGTCGGCAGTTGAGGCAGTAGATAAGAGGGAGATATGTTATCGAGTTTTTAATGTAATTTTTAGTTTGAGTAACTAATAAGAATGAGAACCTGGGTGGATGAACTGGTGATTTTAGGGTAACTAATATTTTCTCATTGGGAGTCCTGTCAAAGGTAGATTAATCAACTAGTAGTATTTTTTTTTACAAATACCAGAAAGTTACATTACTTGCTAGAATCTTATAGATTTAATACTAGATATTTCTAACTGTCATTGCAAATGATTTAATGCTAGATATTTCTAAGTCATTGCAATATATATATGCTTTCTGATTTAAGTTGGTTGAATTATGAAGAATGGAACAATGTATATAGATGTTACTAACTCTTACCACCATCTCTATTATTATTATGTTATTATTATTATTATTTATATATTACTATTAATTATTATCTAATATTTTATTATTATGTTATATTATTGCAGAGGGTGATATATAAAATTGCTTTCCAAATCACGCAACATCAATTCCCCTGCATTTGGACATACCCACAGCAAATGTACAAAAGATACTATCCAAGTAAAAGACATGAGGAGTGCACGACCGTCAAACCAGCATAACAGATTATTATTTATTATTATTTTATTTTTTGGTTATCTATTTATTTTCTTGCTTTGCTTGAGGGGAGGGAAAGATATTGGTATTATTTCCATTTCTGGGTTTGCCCCTTTTACTTAGTTTTTTTTATATTATTATTATAATTAAGAAATTCATTTGAAATGTTAATTGTAAGTTTTACTTTTGGCTTCCAACTCCCTAAATATTTTTTTTTTCTGGATAATTTCATTTAAAATTCCTTAATGATTAATCTAACGAGAGAAATAATTTGCAAAGAAACGTAAAGAGAGCATAATTTTATATTTATTCAGAATCCTGACAGGTTTTCGTCCCGTAATACTCGTGACTATTCTTCACAGGAGTTTTACGATTGCCTAAAAATTGATCGAATTTATTTGTTAAGACAACAACATTAGCAAGAATATTAAGAATGTTAAAAATTACAATTACGATTTTTAACACTATTTAGCCATTTCATGAGTTATCCACAAAGCAGAAGAGGGCGCGCAGTATTTAACTTAGGAGGACAGATACCGTTCAGAAAGCCTATGTATGTTAACATGAGTCTGGTTTTAGGATTGTTTTTTGGGCTTCCACATGAGGAGCGTGGTAATTAAATTTACAAATTTGATTTAGAGAATTTATATACTTAAAATTTTTTGTCATTAGTTAAGATGTTCTCTACTGATATACGTATAAACTGAGGTTATAAAAGCCGGTGCTGGAGTATGGATGACCTATTTGTATAATAAATAAAAATGCACCTGATTACTTAATCCTTTGATTGGACCCTTTTTGATTAAGAAATTAAAATAATATCAAGACATTTTTCTAACTTAATTTTTTTAAAACTACAACACTCATACTCGTCAAAAAATACAATAGATAAAGGGCAAAGAGAAATACATTGTTGAATTCTTTTGATGACCCTGTAATTCGCATTTAAAAACAATTGATAATCAAATTACCAAACAGAATTTACATAAGTTCGTCCTTTCTTCCTTTTGTACAATTTTTTACATTGAAATATAATAAAAAATTATTGGTCTATATCAATTATCATAGATATGATTAGAGAGCACCTAAATTTAGAGACCTTTTATTGGATACTCGTTAAAATAAATAAATAGACGTTTTCTCATTAAAATTTTGGCTTTTTTTTTTTTGATAACTAAAGCAATAACACCAAGTCATAAAAAGGGGCAGGGGAAGGGATTTAACACGGGTATACACGAGCACGATGCAGGAAGTCGGGAGCTTCGGCTTACGCGGGGAAACTACGGGGTAGGACTTATTTTCCCCCCATCCGGGGAGGGGTCTCCGAACCCCCGCTTCTTTGGTATTTGGGTGCGGCGGGGGTTCCTCCGCCCTCCCTCGGGTATAGAGAAACGTCCCCCCCCTGTGATTCCCGAGTCGGCTTGAGCCCCTACAATTGCACGTGTAACTACCTTTACAACATAATAATATATAGCGGGTATATATACTCTCTAATGTCCCGTATCTCATCCTAAAAAAAAAAGCTACAGTATTTATATTTAATTTATTTATGTTATTTTTTTACATTCTATCTACTAAAAATATTTTACAAGGATTTCAAAAATGTTTCACTTTTTGCTGTAAAGCTGAAATATTTAAGTTTTTGAGATATGATTTTTTCTTATTACAGTTTTCCGCAATAAAATTTTACAGGATTCCCAACAATGTATTCCCTTTTCCTGTAGCTTAATGTAGTTTATTGAGATAAGTGAGTTCGTAGTTTTAAACGACAAATATGACACCGAAAAAAATATCTTGAAGGAGCTTTGGAAAGCAAAACTTAAAACTATAATTGATTATATTTAACATTATTATTAATTAATTATTATTCAATTATTAATATATTATTATTGTCTGCATATGGCTGCAAGATTGCCAGTATATATGTACATTACGTTATTAACGAATACGGGGTCATACTGTGATTTTGCTAAACTTATCTATTTTTTATTATTGAATTAATTCAGCCCACGTTAACGCTAAAAACACCTGCTGTGGTGGGCAATGTACGTTGGAGATACTTTTTACGAACTGAGTATCTGTGGAGAACTTCACGTTATTATAGTTCTCACGAGTTGATTTTCTCCTGTTAATTTTCTCCTGAACTGACCTGATTATTAAATCCCTTTTTTTATTATTCAATTTTATTATTGAAAGATTATGTTATTATTGCTGTCTTGTTATTTTGTCATTAATTATGTATCACTTATTTTGCTAGTCAGTTGTTTTTGTATTTATGCTATCATTGGTTCTAACTGAAGGAGGTCCCAACCAGAACACGCATCTGTCACTACAAAGGGAAACCCACACTACTGCTTACAATATCGCATCATCCATAACATCCAGATCACACGCCAATCCTCTTGTTCTGTTCACATCGTTCAACCTTCCACGAGACTTGTTGATGATATACCTAGTAGAAGGATGAGCACGTACGAAACCTTCCAGCTTTATCTAAAGATATCTGGTAAGGCTGTATCCAATGTGGGCAAGTGTCTGAAGATGTAGCGGGCTGACCTTAAACGGCCTCTTCGCTCTCGGGGAGCCAACCCTCCTGTTTGGGACCAAAGGAACCTATTCCTGTAACTAGACCAGAGAGTCGTCATACAGTCCACTGTTGCTGCATAACATCTCCTCTCCCCATCCAGGTTTTTGACATTCGGTGTCAGTAGTGTTATCAGCACACTCGTATTGGCTCAACGGATTAATCAGTACTTAATGCTCTAAGACGACTGCACTAACTCCGCAACATCAACTAGTGACTTTCGTTCACAGATTGCCCTTGAACATTGATTAGCGAATTACTAATCCTAATTACACGATTCCTCACAGGTGAAACGTTGTGGAAGTACTTCTTCAATTACGAAGAACTAAAGAGATACTTGTAGGCTCTGCAGCCGTTCCTTTAACTACAACTTCTTTACCAGAGACCTTTTACACAACCACCAAGATCGCTATATCGCCAACGAGATCCTTTACAACGCTGCAAGAATTAGCAGGAACCTCCTTATTCTAGTCCTGAATTGTCAGGAGTACGGCTGACGATAAGGGTGCAGCCGATTCTGTCCCATTCACCATCAAATTCTATTCTCATAACCTCACTCTACATGCAGTGGATAGCTGGTATCATACCTTGAAACACTGCTTACACTGTGCTAATGGAGTGAACCCTACACCGCACCAGAGACAGCTCTGCTCTATAAATATCGCAAAGGAGGACTTTTTATCATATTTTCAGTCTTCCAAAACTTACACCTCCGTCACCCACTTTGTGGGAAGACTGTTATGTCCCCATAGCACAGATTAGATTATAAGGTAATTTTTGCATTATTTCTCATGGAATCGCTCAATCACGAGTTCTCCAACATCTTGAAGCGTTTTATAACGCAAATTATTCTGCGCACAACATGCTCGTTCAATCTCAGGCTATAGCAATCGTTTTTAGGTGGGAAAGGGTCGCTTCCTTTGCGAGCAAGTAGAGTGCACCACATACCCGATAACGTAATATCTTTCACGCCCAAGTCTTAGCTAGGCAGCAACATTATTCGGGCGTATTAAACGAAGAACGATTAATATTCCGGAACTAACCGTTTCTCGTTATTTCTCTCACTAAAAATAATATATACAACAAACTCTGATGATCCTGAAAAAATTTTCATCTCGAAACACCATACATATTCACCTCCCCTTTCTTGTTTACATACTGCAGTACACCTATCTGATTGGTCTATCTCTGCTCCCCAGCACTGCGTAGCCCGATAAGTTGGGCTATTAATGTCGAATCGTTCGTTTCAATTCCGTTGTGGAATCACGCTGTCGAGGCGTTTTGTCTGCTCCGTCCATGAAGGCGATCTTGCCACTGTACATCACTGGAGCCAAAAACATAGACTTGTTTTTTTTTTTTTTTTTTTTTTATCATTTTTTTTTTATTTTTTTTTTTTTAGTTCGCACCTCACAGGCATAATAGCAAGTATACTAAGGAGGGGAACTTTCTAGGCTAATTATCTGACCTAGGATGCCGGAACTACGGAATACCGAACCACGCGCGTTGCCAAATACGACTAACCGTCGCTACCTCTATTCGTTGGTGCTCAATTTCAGCTGGCCCTCGACAGGGTTTCTCCTAGTGTTCACCACGATTGAGCCTTTATGTTCACACCCACATCGAATTTTTTTTTTTTTTTTGAAAAATCCCGTTGAAGAAGTCGAATACAATCGCTTCCTATATTACATCTCTATGCCTCTCCCTTCCGTGTTTAGCCGATGGTGATGTTCTTGGGTCTATTGCTCGATGAGCTCCTCATGCACTTTCTTCACATTTTCACCTCAAAAGCTAGTTGCCGCCGTTTCCTGGGATCTCTTACGGTACTTCGCTTCTTAGACTTAGGGTGTGGACAGAAACACCTTGCTCCACCTTTACATCATGCTGGTACGGGCTAAGCTAGACTATGGTTCTGTCGCCTATGCGCAGTCCTTCCAGTCGTACCTTCGTCTTCTTGACCCAATTCAAACCAAATGTCTGAGAATATACACAGAAGCATTTTGTTACTCACCGAGGGAAAGCCTGGAGGTGGAAGCAGGTCTGATGCCCCTGTCCTTGTAGAGGGAATAGCTTATGTGCTTCTTATTCCCCCGTATCCAGATTCTTACTTCATCGGCCCTCTCTAATAGTGCATGTTCATCACAATCTTTTTTATTGCCCATTTATTCGAGTTATTACTTCCATCTTCACTCTTCGACCTTCCTCAACGAGCGGTCATGCAATATGATAACAACTCCACCTATTCAAAGTGGTTTTATCCGCCTCCAGCGTTTTACGTTGAGATTCAATCTTTAACAAAGGCAGAGGCACACCTGGTTCGTTTGAGGGATATCTTTATGTACCATGAGGAAACCCATAGCGACTTGATAGCAGTTTATACTGATGGTTTCAAGACGGCTGTGTTTCCGGACATCACTGTATCTCATACCCTTCCACCTTAATCGTCTGTTTTCTCGGCTGAACTGATAGCGGTGTCTATGGTGGTGAACAGAATCGATGCCATCACACTAGAGGGTAACTTTACCATCTTTTCAGATTCTAGAAGCGCTCTCCAGGCGTTGCTTGACCGATCGACAAGAAACCATTTAGTCTCTTGACATTCAAAGGTCCCTCTGTTCGTTGCATATAAAAAGGCAAACTATTGCGTTCTGTTGGATCCTTTCCTATGTGGGTGTTCTTGCAAATGGATAAGCCGATAGGGAGGGCAATCACGCGCAACTCACTGGGTGTCGAGTGTCCAGTACCTTCCTGCTGTTGTACGCCTGGTACACTTCCCAGCTACAGATTTTTCCATCACAATATGTCTTTGTTTCCCTTCTGGCTGGCAGATATGTTGGACAGATGATTCTCGTGGCGCTAAACTACGGAACGTCAAGTCCATCATTAGACGGTGGTCATCATCTTGTACAAAGAGTCGCCTCCTTGAGGCGGTCCTGGCTCGATTACGCCTGGATCATACCAATCTCACCCATGGATTCTTTATGACGCTGGTGGACACCCCGACCTGCCCATTTTCCTCCCTCCAATTTCCCTCTTACAGTCTTTCAAATCTTTGTGGGACGCAAGTCCATAGCAGCTCTTAGAAGCAAGTGTTTCCCTGATGTGCTCACAAAACTCTCTAGCATCGCCTTCCACACATCCTATCGGAATCTTCTCACTTTCGTAGTGACAGAGTTTTTTCCCATTGTAACAGAACATCCTATATAAGATTTAACCCTTTCAGTACTGTTCATGTCTTTTTGTTTAGGCATTTCCTGTTGTTAGTATACTGGCACAGTATAGCCACATTCCTTTGTGCTGTGGTGGTCCTTGTACACCTGCTAAAAAAAATTTATTATTATTATTATTAAAGGGTCAAAGCTTTATTTCTGCTATATAATTTATTATTATTATTATTATTATTATTATTATTATTATTATTATTATTATTATTTTTGAAATTAAAGGCTGTACCGTTTTGTTAAGATCACGTCTCCAATTTTAGAGCTATTTAGTCAATAATTAATACATTCAAATTAAAACTAAAAGGCTAGGATGAATAAAATAGTATAAATTTATACTATTCCAATGTTGGTTATTATTTTAAATAAGGTCTTCTTAAGGTAAACTTTTTAAGCTAATGTCTGTAGGTTTGTAAAGTAAATGCATTTCACCGTACAAAGATATAATATAACACTTATTGTAACATTTCTTACGTCTGGCAGGATCATTTTCGTACATGTCAAATGAAATTTTTATCGCTTCGTCATATTAATTTTTTTTTTTTTAATTAAATGTTTTGCGCACATATTTTTATGAAGGGAAATAATTTTTAGTTTATTTATCAAAAATTTATTAATATTTATTTGAAATCATAGCGAAAAATAAACTATTTTATACCCTCTTTATTAACTAATAGTTTGGGAAGATAATTTTGATCTAGACGCAACCTAGTGATCTGAAGAATATATTCTTAAAGTTTTTTTTTTCTTCCTCTAGATTGTAGGTCTAGTATAGTCAAGTCTAGAGTTATTCTCACTTTAGGTAGAGAATTTGGCCATAACGAAAACGCCTTAAATCTGATTTTGATATGCCTGTTCTAGTTTATGAGGAGAAACAGGTTACTTTTTCGTTTGTTGAAGATGCTAGTAGGTCCCAGTTAGGGTTGGCCGAAAGCAGTCTTTTCTGCATAGCACCGGACCGCACCACCCTTCATCTCTTGGCACCGCAGTTGCCAACCGTGGTACTAATTATATTATGTGATAAAATATAATATCCCAAGATAGGAGAAAATGATGAAGGTATAGGTTATTAGGAATTATTATTATTGGTTACGAAGAGAAATACTCATTAACTAAATAGTTATCAGGAATTATTATTAATGGTTTAGAAACTTTTTTACTATAAGATTTCTTATCCGGTATTTTTTGTAGTTATTATTATACATTATTATGATATTCATGATTATTAATTGAATTCATAATTATTATTCATTCATATATTATTATTATTACATAATAATATTTTAATATTCCTTTCTCTGCCAGACCATATTCTTTTATCTTCATCAAGTACATATCTAGATTTTACACTGTGACGGAGGAGAAGGCAAGGGCATTGAGAATGCGGTCCTAATAAATGTATACTTAACACCTAATACTATAATAATACTATATCTAATACGTACTACTAATGTGTCGTTAATAGGTCTTACTTTCTACTTGAGTAGTTCAGTGTAGCGGGGTGCTGGAACCGGGTACAGAGGTGGCTTGGTTCGTCTGGTTCTCGAATGGGTGTTTTGTTTTTGTGTGGTAGTAGGTTTGATGTTTAGTCGCATTGTGTGGTACTGGTACTCTTTGGTTCCTAAGTACTTTGTGATATTTCTTTTAGTTGCGGTATAACATAGAGGTCGCCTAATCTTTTCTAAGTTTGTAAAAAAAAAAAAATAGTTTGATGTTTATTGACCTAATATGTGATAGTATTTGTACTCAATTTTTTGACTTACCAGCTCAACACAATGTTGTAGAAATTATTTATTATTATTATTATTATTATTATTTACTCTCACACTCTCTTAATTAATTATATTATGTAATTATTATATAATTAATTATTATTGTGTGAAGCGGATTATTTGGGGTGGAAGTTTTAGTATGTGATTGCCAAAGTTTGTGTTTGACCTTTAAGAGAATTACAAAGGTTTGTGGTTTGGGATGACGTACTTTAATTCAGGTTGGTATGGAGTAATATGTGGTTTTGGTAAGTAGCTTGTCACATGTTTCTTTATATTTCCTCACACACACCCTCCCTCCAACACCTTCACCACATTCTCGACCACAAACATCACCTACACCACCACCATCACCACCTTATTTTTAAGTTCCCTATATTCTTTTTCTATTCCTTTTGCTCTTCCACACTTTGTTTTGATTCTCAGTTCTTTGTTGTGATGAAATATGTGATTTAATTGAGCACTAGACCTTGGAGGATATTTTTTATGTGGATGCGATTGTTGAGTATAAAAGAGTTACGGTAAAAATTTGTAAAGGGGATGGGGGGGTTTTGCATTGTTAGATGAATGAATGCCCCCGATAGTGTAGAGGGAAGTTTGTTTCCGAAGATAGAAAAATAATCCCATATTTGAGGAGATAATCCCCCCCTCCCGGTATATATAGATAGAAGAAGATAATATTTAGATGAAGAATTTGAAGTTAAAAATATTTAGATGAAGATTTTGAAATAGAACAAGATTGAGAAAAAGAAAGAAAAAGTTGTTGAAAGACATGAAATGATTTTGAAAATGATGAGAAGTTTTTTTTTTTTTTGAATGGTAGGTTGTTAGGTAAGTTAAATTTTTGTTAAGGTAGTAGAATGGTTCTCAATCTTGGCTGGTCCTTTGCTTTGTAGTAGTAGCATTGGTAGTTAGTTGAAAAAGGTATTAACGGTAGTTAAATTTATTTATGGATTTCTCTTGATGTATTATTATTAATAGGAATAATTTTAATATTTTAATAATTTTTTAAAACTGAATTAGGATCAAAAATATTTATTTTTTTAATAATTTGAGTGATTTTATTTTAACTATACTAATTAAATAATTATTTTATTATTATTATTATTATTATTATTATTATTATTATCTACAGAAACGGACAAACTATCAATCAATAATATGTCCAATATCAACAATGGAGTACAACAGTATTCAAACCAGCACTACTACACACAGAATAGAATAAAATCACCCCCCCCCTTAAATAATTGTTATTATTATTTATTATCATTATTATTATTATTATTATTATTATTATTATTATTATTATTATTATTATTGAATTAGGCAAGAGTCAGAGAAGAGCTCCACTGCCCCCCACAGCAGCCCAGCAACAGCAAAACAAGGAACTCCAACACCCAAACCGTGGACCGGCCCCCCTTCCTTCATCCTTCGCCACCTCCCCGAGAGTCAATCCGAAAACGGGGGCGCACTCGTCGGGTGGCGTAAGTTATCCCTCGTACCCTTCTTATAATAACAACCCCCCGCCCCCTCCTCCTCACGCCCCACTTCACCTGCAGATGGACCGGAAATTCTACAGCACGGAGGCTTCCCATTGCTAGCATTGGGCCCAGGCGTTTTGCCGCTTCTGCGCCGCCTGCAGCCGGTGTAAAGTCTCTTGAGAGAGGCTACCGTGCCGCCTCTGTTTCCTGACTGCGATATGCTGATGAAGCTGGAGGCGGGTGAAGGGCACACACCCCTCGTAACACATTATAATAAGTAAATACATGATTTTAGAAATTGGTATATAATATGTGATTGTAATAAAATCTAGCATTCTCAGAGGAGGAAAATAATAATTTGAATGTATACGTCATATTATATATAATATACACTCAAATAATATATATATATAAATATACCATAGTCATATATATATAATATACCTAGAATATATATATAATACACTAGTTAAAATATATATTATAAATTCATGATAATATATGAATATACTAAACTAGTATATAAACTTTGGGTATTTAGTATTCATATAATATTGTTTATTAGTATATTTCATTATTATAATTGTTATTATTAGTATATTTATTATTAAGTTATTATTTAATAATTTCAGTAATAACAAATAATTTGCAGGTATTTTAAATATTTTTTTCAGTATTTAGATAATTCGATAATTCTTAACTTAATAATAACGTTATTATTAACGAAAATGAAAAAATATGGAATTTATTAACTCTTTACTAATATTATATATATATATATTATATATACAACACTATATATATATACTATAGTAAACACTAATAATATTATATTATAAATATTATAATATATATATATTAGATATATATATATAATAGTAATATGATAGTTCAGACTGTGGTATAGTGTAAGTATGCATCATATATATATATACATAGTCAGTGAACCAAAAAAACCTGTGGCATCTATTATAATTAAATGCAATAATAATACTATAATAATAATAATATAGTGTAGTGTAAATAATAATAATTAATGTTACTTAATAAATTTCATAATTGTGTAGCAGTATTTTTGGAAGTACTTAATATATATTATATATATATTATATTTATATATTTAATATAATATAAATATTATAAATAAAGCTTATGATTCACATCCTATATAATAGTATAACTATATAACATAGATATGATATATATACTCAGTACGCTTAATATAGTATATATATGAATAATAATTAATTAGGAGATAAAATTAGGGTTTATTGATTTACAGAAATTGATTATTATTATTCTGATATTATTATTTTATTATTTGGTCAAAGTATATTTGAAATTTATGAGATAAATTAAAATATAGAAATTGGCATGTAACAGCATACTATGTACTCTATAGCTCGGTTATATATATACATATTATAGTAGTATATATAAGTAATATATATATATTAATATATATTATACATATAATAGTATATACTATTAATAATATATATTATATAAGGTACATATTTTAATTACTAAAAAATTATAATATATTATACATATATATATAATGATAATTAATATATATATCTATATATATATCACCATATATATAGTACATATATATAGTATACAATATTAATAATAATCTAATATATAATAATAATCGTAATATATATATACTAAATATTAATATATAATATATTCTATATAATAATATAATATATCACTAAACATATATTTGTGTGTTTTTACCCAATGCACTGAGATATATTATTATTACTCCTCAACTGGTGAGGGTTGTCTTTAATTAAAATAGTATGACATACACACTCATGAATAATTTGTTTGGCATATTTATTGCTGTAAATTTCTCAGCCCACCCTCAGTCCATTATGTTTTTATAATTACCACTATCTTTTCAGCGGTACGTTCCCCACCCCCATTATAGCACCTTTCCACTACCCCTAACGCCCCTAATTTCTTCCGCAGTAAAATTGTTGGTTTAGACCATAGGATAAAAAGAAATTGATCTTTATTTTTTAAAAGTAATTCTGAGATGAGGGATGAATTTAGGACCCGACTGAGTACGTTTGTTTTTATAATTGTATTATTTGATGTATAATATTTATTTAATACTATTTAAAACTTATCGAGTATATTAAAATAAGGACACATAAGAAAAATCATTCGGAAATAATATGTCTGAGAATTGAATTTTCTTGCATCATTACTCAAATAGATTGTATAAAAAAATAATAATAATTGTAATTATTGATTGGTTATAATAATAATAGAAAATTTGGAAATAGATAATAAGAAATAATATAAATAAAATAGATACTAGTAATATATTAATGATGTTATGAAACTTTGTTTATATGATCCATTCTTTATAATATTTCCGAAAATATAATAATAATAATAGTAATAGATAATATAAGTAAATAATAATAGGTGAAGAATAGTTGATTATCAAATCGTAGTACTTTAAAGCTATTTTATTATTATTTAATTATTAGGTATTAATTAGTATTATTTATTATTATTATTATTATTATTTATTATTATTATTGATATTGATTATATTAAGACTAGTCAGTCTGTTGATCATTGACTAGTAGAGAAATTCATAGACAAATAAAATGTAAATATAGAATACCAATATTATTATTATTAAATTATGTATTTTCACTTATTGATTATATACTGATGGCAATAGTTAGAATTAGAATTTTCTTATGTGATTATTATTATTATTGAAATATATTATGATTAAAAGCTCTGAAAAGCGAAACAGATTATTATTACTGATTAATGATTTATTATTTTCTTTATTATATTGTTAAATTATTATTTATAAATAATTATTATTTATTATTTAATTATTATTTATTGAATTATTGTGTTATTATTTACATCAATCATCCTTTTTATTATAGCTTTTTATTATTATATATAAATACTACATATATATAATATATATAATATATATATATAATATTACTAGTATATATTATATTATACAGTAAATTATAATCATTATAATTCGCTATAATAGTATATATATAATTATTATATATAAATATATATATATATATATAAATATATCCAAATAAAGATAATTTATATATACCTCTATATTACTAATTATATACTAATACTATAATATATATATTATTATATTAATATATATAAGTATATAGATAATAATTATATACAATAATAACAATAAAGAACAATATATACTATATAGTATATAAATATATCATAATAACCTATATATATAATCATAATATAATACTCATATAAATGATCTGCCTTTCTCTATTAAATGTGTTTATATCACTATACTAATATCTATATTAGATTAGGGGTGTTCATACACATATAATATATACTAAAATATAACAATGCAATATAGTACACTATAATATATATAGTAATTATATTAGAAATTATATAGACATATATATAATATATATATATAAACTGGAATTAAAAGTTTAAAAGTATATATATGTTTTATATTTAATCCTTCTTTCTATATTGTTTTGTATTTATTTTAGTTGTTTTTGATGTGGTAGCTTTGGTAGAAGTTTTATAATGGGTGATATTATGTTGTTGTTTTTTTGTGGTCGAGACTTGCTGTAGTTATTATTGATCCTTTTGGAGTAGTCTACTACTGTGCTGGTTCTTATATTTGAGTTGGTTAGTCGGTTTCTTAGTTATTTATTCACTTTGTTTGCGGTTTTATTAGATGATTTGTTTTGTTTGTTTTGCTGTAGAATTTGATCTGTGGGACATGAACAACTTTTGCCTCCTATGTTCAAAGAATGTGGGAAAAATTATTTAAATACAGAATTTGCTATCGGAAAAATATAGGTAATAGCATTCAGTTATATTCTCTTAATATATATTGGAAATATTGCCATATTGATTACGTGTGTCTAAAATTTTTAGACTTATCTAATGGGTGTCAAAAAATTTGCAGTCTTAAAGAATGTAATTAGTTAAAATCGAGGTTCTTACGCACATTGCGTAACTAATATTTGAAATGTCACTAATTAAGGTTTCCTTTTGTCCAATTATTTGTTATGTATACAATTAATGGACACCAGGAAACGCTAATTAATAATTTTATATACTTATTAAGAGTAATTTCATTATAGATTTGTTATATATTAAAGAAGGGCTGCGGAGGCCGGTTTCGGTCCCATTTTAAAATACCCTTCTCCAGCTCCAGTTCCACAAATTTAAAATTTCTTGACTCTGACTTAACCATTTTATCGGCTCAAAAAAGAAAAAAAAATCGGTTCTAACTCGGGCTCTGCAGCCCTGTCTAAAGGTTGTATGGGCGCGCCCCACTGTGACTCGAGTAGATGAATGATTGATTTACCTTATGAAAGTCCAGAGTCCGATCCCTCATGTTGGTCTTAGTAAACAACTTCCTAGGGAGCTAAATACGTCTTTTTTAACATAGAGATATAAAATATAAATTACACCAAGTGGAGTGTTGAGTCGGAGCCGGCTCGGTGAACTGGTAATTCATGACAAAGCAGAGAACCGTTTGTTAAAGTTTTGGCAACTTATCAGTGAGTGGTTTGGTAAAATTAAACGGGAAGTTTACCCTCTTTTTTTTGTGTTTAATCGAACCCAGCGGCTAATTCATGACAGCAGAGAAAAGTTTGTCAAAGTTTTGGCAACTCATCAGTGAGGGGTTTGGTAAAATTAAGCCTCTGCGTTTACCACTCGTAGACTGTGAAAGAACAACTTTTTCCAATAGTGTTTAATATTGTAAATTACCTTTTAATTAGTTTAGTAGTTTAACTAACTTAAGGTAATCTTTTTTAGCAGTTGTGAGAAATCTATTGCCTACTCATTCATTATTTGCATTATTAAAAAAATGCACGAATATTATGCTTTTTTAATCTTTTCGAATAAATTGCTAATATTTCTGACAATTTAAGCAATTGACAAGTCTTTATTAAATGTGTTAGGTGGCCTTTTTTTTTTAGCAAAAGTCCTATCAAAATTGTTGTTTGGACAATTAAAAAATATATGATCAAACGAACAGTTAACGTTTTCTTAAAACAAAGGGAAAAGGGAAAACAAAACTACTCTGTGGTGAAATCTAACCATAGTTTGCTTCGCAGCACAACAAGTAGAAGGGGATTTCCGACCACCAATTCATGGTGCACAATCATGTGGGCTCTCAATCCAATATTTTATTGGAATGAGCGTAATGAGCGAAAATTTTCTAACACTCTCATAGCGTTGTACGCCATGGACCTGCAAGACGCTTGTAACTTCTCGTATATATAGTGTGTTGCCTCAAGCCAGTACAACACATTGATATATCGTTCACTTAAGGATAACTCTCTTTTTCGCAGCCGAGTACAGCCGACCTTAATCAGTTACACTCATTCTGTATTCAAATTTTAAGCCCAAACACAGCCTGTGCTAAATTGTCGGTAAATTCATGTATTGTCAGGGTCAGATATCACGCAGATGCTGATATTGTTTTCGATTCCTAAAATTGAAGCCTGTTTTGGTTGCTCTTTCAACGGCAACCAAGTATCACTTAATAAGGCACCCTCCTTTCAGCCTGGGCCACTTTCGCATCACAACATGCCATTGTCAACAAAATACACCAGGGGAAAACTCCCCCCCCACATAAAAAAAAAACAAAAAAAACGGTCGGTACACAAGCCCAATACTCGCTGTACGACTAATTTCTTACCACACAGAGAAATATTCTGCACTACTCTCCGTCGGAACACACGTCTACTAAGACCTCCCTGACACAACCATCTGTAAATCCACACACTTCCACATTACTGCCTATAGCCACATAGAGACAGTTGGCTCAAAGAGACCTTCGTCATAATATTTGTAAATCTAACAACATAGCAATGGCTTCCATTAATGAAATTGTCGTGGCAACTATTGCTAATTTCGAACTTGTTCACAAGATACTATAACATATGTCCCACTATATGTTTTGCACGAACTATAAAACTTCTATATAGACCCTCTTCAAACAAAGACGAATATAAAATCGCAGGATAACTCATATCATCAATCATGTCCCTTTCTCCAGTCTCCCCCAAACTAGACGCACGCAGTGCAGCAGAAAATTCTCATTTTTGTCCACCTACCTTACTGTGTCTCATCTCTTGGACTCTGAGAGTATTTATATTCGAGAATATATCAAGACCGACTTAGCTTACCTTTTTTAGCAGCTCCCCATTCCGGTTGTTTATTCATCTAGAGAGATCTTAGAAGACTCACCTTCGCCACCACGCCTTGATCTGAGGTGACTAATCTGTCCACCAGCTTCGAGTCTAAATATGCTAACCTTGTCTGATATCTTTATCATTCTTATCTAGCACATGTGATGCCACCTGAACACAGACTCCACTACAACTATGGAATTAGAAGACATACACTTCAACTTCCTGATATAATTATATCCCTTTGTTCCATTCTCTATAGGGACTGCTTTACCTGGTCTCCAGAGCTTTGATTTAATTTTATACGCGTAGTGATTACTCAATAGCTTAAAATGAGCTTGTACCACCGATCCCAACGTTAAACCCAATTCCAGCTGGCGTTCATTGACCTAGAGGAGCTGGCTTCTTTTTTTGGTATTTATTCACCATTCAAAGCAGTTTCCCAATATGCACATTGCCTTTAACTTTTTAAGCAAGTTTTGTCATCACGCAGCAGAAGCTTTGCATTACTCGCGTCTTCCGCAAGTTGAGGCCGTTCGGTCAACTCCTTGGAGTGGTCAAGGATGTTCACAGCTACCGAGACACACAAAAAAAACACTAACAACGGGCAAATACAAAAGGGATACTGGCACCACCAAAGCAACCAAACTTGATTATATGTAAAAGCAGCCAGCGCAAGATCTCGTCCGAATTAATCGCCAACACATAAACGTACTTACTTCAAATTTATATTCGGACTGTCAATTGCCACAACTCCTGCTGTTCTCAGTGTGAAAGTTGCATAAAAAAACAATCTCGTGCCCGCTCCAAAAACTCTTCACCACAGTCCTCATTTATGTGCTGATATAAACGATATGATTTTTGCTTCAGTAGTTGCTGACTAGATTGCAATTAGGATTATCTAAGTTTTACACTAGCCTCGAGCTCTCAATACTAGATTTAAAGCCTTTTCAAAAATTGAAAATTACAATTGCAATGCGTCAGATTTCTAACTTTATTATGCTGTTCCACAATAACTATAACCACCCATCTTATTACATACCTTGCAAGAGTATCAGTCTGCACTGGCGAATGAGTCAATAGACGGTATCCCTTGGCCAGATGATTTTGTACATTATGCTCCACCATACATCACCCTAGTTGCGTCAGGTTCTTTGCTGGACTATTTTATAGAATCTGGATTAGAATCCTCTTTCCATCTATTTGGATGACAGTTTTGTATCCCTATTCTTCCCAAACCTGTAGGATCGAAGTTGGTGGAGCAACCAAAGACCAATGTTTCGCTGACGACGCATACTGCAAATTATGAAGAAACATAGTTTCAGGCCGCACTCCCTGTCACTGGACATTGCCAGAGCTATTATCAAATCTTCAGTTTGAAGATGCTAATAGAAAATTTATCGAAGCTGTGACGATTTTGTGATAAATATGAGTTGAGTTCCTTGTTTCTATTTTACCTTGAAAAAGCTATATTACCACGTGGAGAACTGGGGTTCTCCTATAACTCCACTCGTTCGAACTTTCCTAGAGCACAGCATAACCTTCTTTATTAAATGCCTTCTGTCAGACAGATCCCATATCAGGTTTAGGTGCTCTTCTGTTCCTACTCACGCCACTTTAACTCTGGAACGGAAGTGTCCACCGGACCACTGTTCTAAGTTGTATATTATTTGCTCATTGGGATTCAATGAACGTTTACTTCTATCCACCAAAGCGATATTACAAAATTTTTCTCTATGAATGTTGTGACTGGCGCTAAATCATGCTGTGCCAATCTGCCATTTTCTTGACAATGTAGAACTCACCACCTAGCGCTATGAGAAATACTTATCACAATGGGGAAATTCCCTGGCCTCACCTCATATTTCACCCCACGCAAAATGTCAGTAGTAACTATTTACTAAAACAGGTTATGTTCCCGAAGAACCATGCTATCTTACCTGCACCGCTAGAACCTAATTTTCACAATGATTTACGTGCATCTGCTAAACTTCATCAAGTCAAATTCTACTAGACTCATTTCTAGATACCACACATAACATGTACCGCACATTAAACTCCTGCAAAGGCGAAACTTGTCTGATCGCGTGCTTGTTTGACCTATTACGGCATCTCGCTTCAAAATATTAGGGTGCTCGATACGCAAAGTCCCTTCTTGCGTTTCCACAAAAGGCAATAGTTCGTATCGAGGTATGAACTATGTGGTTAATATATGGTAAGGCCTACCCAGCCCTACTAGACTGTTAGACATCTATCGCAGAAGCGAGAGCGATGCACGTATCTCCACTGGAGCCTTCGATCCTGTCGTCCAGTGTTAGTTTTCACTAACGATGTGATGCCGTATGCCGACTGCTCTCCTCGAAGCGGAATATAAGATGCATCATGTTCATAAGTTATCTTCGCTTTTCAAACACCAATACCATCTGCTCTAACACCGATTTCGCTAGGCGAGAGATATTTCAGAATCCTGCCTACTGGCCTGCAATACAGTAATAAGCATAACTTAACTTCCATCAGCATACACCTTTCACAAAGAGTCTGCGTCTCTTATGATGCAAAGGGTAGACACACAATATATAATCCACAAGCACAAATAAGTCAACGAACAAACAGTAACACGACACGCACGACTCATGGCTATTTCCCTGCTGCCCACTCATCTGTCTGATCTGAACCGTCTCTCTTCAAATCTAAGCCACAACCCCGCTGCGTTGATACTAGGCACTAGCAATTCTTAGTCTCATTCGCCGTTCACTGTGGATTATTCCAGCATTTACTGACCAGAGACATGATCAGAATGGCCTCCTGTCATTCCGGGAGCTGTTCTAAGATACCTCCCGGATGCATCCGACAACGGCTTCCAGTGGTCTTACTTGGCAGAGAGTGCCGGGCAGAATGAGTCAAGAATGAGGCAACTTAGAAATATAAATCGAACATTGGTGTCACTCTTTCTCGCGATGAAAGTGCTTGCCACAAGCGAGTGAACACTGGCACGACCTCTCAACTTATTGGCCACAACCAATATGACTCACAGGCCCAAAAACACATGTTACGAGACCCTCCTCCCATCTGCAATTCTTGCGCGATCGCCTATACAGAAGCCCCACCACACTTATATTCACCATAGTCTTCATTTGAGATTGTTCCGAACTGGAACCCAATTCGCTCATATCTTTCCTACTCTTATCGTCCATATCATACCTTCTAAATGAGGTAGCACCATATGCTTATCTGAATCCTCCCACTTTTAATAGTAACATATATTTTTATTCTTATCTTCAAACATGATATATCTCAGCGGCAATTTAATTTTGTTTATTGTAATATTAAGTTTGGTTTAGATGTAACCAGAGACACACATATTTTTATTTAGCTTTATTTATTTTTAACAATGAATATTCATTTCGCCATCAAGCACCAAATTCTGTCTTTGATATTTAAATAATATGTAGAGCCAGGACCTACCACGGAAGTTGATCATTTAACCCAGTGTTTTGTTCCGCTCATTCCCTTGTGAAAGAATCGGAAAGTAATTACCTTACAAAACAAAAACTGAATTCATGAAAAAAGTACATAATATATATCATATATCACAATATATACACTAAGTATATATAATATTTATATACATATAGTAATAGTATTATTAAATAATATTACACATTAAAACACAGTTTAAATATTAAGCTACTCAATATGATATAATATACTGAGAATATATTATACATAAGGTATGTAAGTATATAGTATATATATACTCACAGTATATATATAGTAATAATATATTGACTATATTATATAATACTAATATAGCTACATATCTAATATATATACTATTACAAAGTTAACGACTACAATATAATTTATATATATAAAATATTATATATACATATATTAGTATATACGTATATATATACATATATATCACCATCATATATTTATATAGTATATCAGAAAACGAAAATGAAATCCTGCTAACAAACGCTCACCGTTCGTAAAATGATAAGTATAATGAATAATCTCCCTGCTGCTATTCGAACAACACACCTCGAGCTGTTGTAAATGCGGCGTGTTACCTACCTGGCACGATAACTAGATCTTCAGACGGTGAGTTTCCTTTTAGCTATCGCTCAGTCAGGGTGGTAACGCGCTTAACAAGCAGCGAGAGTTGGAGTTCGAAACCGCAGCAAGGAGATAATTATCCTTATCTATATCATTATTACTATATGAACGTTATAATGATATATATAAGTATAATAGGTATAATAATACTATTAAGTATATTATAGCATAATATAATATAATATAATATCAATATATACTAGTATATACATATATATACAGTATATATACGATTTATATAATATATATCAGATATATATATATACTATATATACACTATATAATAATATATTATAATAATAATAATATATATAATATATATATAATATATATACTATATATATAATACTATATTAACATAATATAATATATAATTATATTATAGTATATATTATATACAGTATAGATATGAAGCATTATCGTAGTTAAAATACTCAGATCGAGTAGGTAGTTGAGTAGTAATATTATATATATAATATATATGTATTATATATATAATATAATATATATAATACTATTATATGATATATATATATATATATATATATATATATAATTATATATACTATTATAATATATAAGTAATCGTTTAGTCGATTCTTTAAATTTTTATATAAAAAAACATTACATTTTTTTAATTTTCCTTATTTTTTTAACCATTCATTGCTTTGTTTTTTTAATTAGCAATTAATCCTAATTATTACCTAATTAATAATAAGTGTTAAATATAATTATTTAATATCTATTATATATAGTATATATAGATATATATATATATATATATTATATTATATATATATAATATATATATATATATTATATATATTAATATATATATATATCATATATAAATATATATATACTTAATATGTAGTATATATTTAAGGGATAAAGAGGCTATGGAATTGTTAAAACCTTAATCTCTTCTTCCTGGACCAATAAGTGAATTTAACTGTTTCAAACAGAAAATTGAAATTGAAAGGCAAGTCGAAAACAAGAGGATAAGGTTAATAAATAATAAATCATAATACTTCATTTTGAGTAAAGGGGGGGGGGGGCGGGGGGGGTGAAATAGCTGAAAAGAGGAAAAATTATATTCTCATTATCACCTGATACAAATATTTTACAATTACTTGATATTTTATACTGGTCACATTATATACTGACTACAAATATTGGTATTTTGCGACTCACTCTTATTTTTTTGCTACGATGTTTTACTTATATTAGAACTTCACATAATTTTCAGTGTGAATTTAATTAATTGAGGCCACCCCACAAAAAATATAATATTGTTTCATTAGAGAGCGTTAACAGAGACCTTTTTAGAACTAGTAAGAAGCTTTATTTTATTTTCATATTGCGTATCTCTTTGAGTTAGCTTTCTAGCAGTAAGCCCACAATAATTCTAAATGGAACAAGTTTAACAACAAATAACTTTTTTTAAATAATATTAATATTATACTGGGGAACAAAATATGTTTTTAAGCGAGTTTTAATTAAAATATAAATTACAGCTCTCCTAGTGTAGACTTCTCAGAATAAATGTAGTTACTTAATATTATTATATATATATATAGTACTCAATTAACTCAAAATATATAAAACAATATAAATATATATATATACTAATATATACGTATATTACTATATTATTAAATATATATATATATATATATATATATATATATATATACTATACTATACGTAGTACATCAAGCAGATACGATAATATATTATATATAGATATAATATACACATATAATATAATATATTTATATTATCAATTTTAAACTTTTTCGTTTTTTTCTGACAACCACCTCTACGTACTTTCTTACGATTAGATTATAGAAGTTACCACGCTCACGAATTAGACTTTAGGTAATAATACTATTATTCAATATTCATTTATGTACACAGATTCGATTGATGGAACTCATATTATTTGTCGCTGTTCTTATATTTATAGTTACCCAGTGATAATAAAGCTTTAAGATGTATTTTCCATGGTAGAAAGATTGTCGATTCTTATTATCTTATTATTAATATATTGGAACTAGTGACTTGCTAAGAATCTCATTAGTGAGAATTGTATGGAAGATTAACTGTAATGATACACCCACTTATTACACAATATTAATCTAGAAAAGAATACATATTAAACACTATCTCTAGAGCTGTGAATTGATATGAGGTGAGAGAATTTGGTCGCAGACATGTTAAAGATATTTTCGTCTTGTCTCATAAGATCTCGCGCTCATTCTATATAACACGACTCATTGCCTTTGTCATCGCATAAACGGAAATCTAACTTCAGTTCCTTAATGGAATTCTTACATTGATTTATAATATGTATAGTAATAAATAAAATATAACATACCTTATTAATAAAGACATTAACAGTGTTTAAATTTAATATAAAACATTGTCTTAATTAAATTAGTTTATGTAAAATATACATCATTAGAAGTGGATGAAGAATTTAAAGAATTTGTGGACGATCAACAAAGCGCTTGAGTGACGTCTCAAAAAGCAATCGTTTTTGATTTACGCTTCCAATAAATGCTATTATTTAAAAGTTTTACCAAAGGCTTAAGGTTAAAATTGGTTTTAATATGTTATAAATTAAGTAGTAATCTGTCATCTGTATCAGCTTGTACATAAAAGCGAATATTATGATAAGGAGATTAATATTAGTCTTCGCTTATAACGTTTCTTTTACAGAGTTGTAAAGTAAGTGCATTCTTCTTAGCTATTGAATCTGGAATGTTCACCACAACGTAACTCCAAGTAGATGTGAGGTCACTGACTTATCTTCAATAGAATTAAATGTCACTTCAGAAGCTTCTGGTAACTTGGGGGATCTGCAGACTTTCAGACCACCTAACTACTCACATGTTCATTGTAGTTCATGTAGGTCTACTATTATTAGTACACCTAATTGTAACACTTGTACTAAAAAAAAAATTATAATTGAAGCGCAATGTGAACCTAGATCACCTACAATATCTCCTAGTCGGTCGGAGTACACTTGCTCATCTCTATTTCTGGTTGATCTTTCTTCACTCTCTCCAGGTAATGATCTTTGTTTTCTCCTTCTCACTCTTTCTAGCAATGATTTTATTATTTTGTTTAAAGTTCTCAAGTATTTAAAAATTATTAATCTGCAGTTGTATTTTGTTTAAATTTTGATTCATTATTAATCTTTTTTTATTTTTATATTTTAAATTAGCTTTTTGTTAATTTTTTTTATTTTATTTATTAAAATTTATGTTTAATTGACCCTAAAGCAGTAATGCAAGCCATAAGCCAACCCACTCCTACCCAGCCATGCGCTACTGCTTTACGTCATATTTTAGTTTCATTTTTGTATACCACAGCATAAAAAATTTGTTTGTATAAACATTACCTGAAAATAAAACTGAAACCCCAAAGTGAAAAATTCCCTAAAATAGTCTGCTCTAAAAAAAACAGCAGTATAATTTGAGAGTTCTCCCCAACTATTATTTTACCGTACCAACTCAAAACGAGTCATTTTAAGCACTTCATTATTTTATATTAAATGCATATGTTATGCCTTGTGACATGTTAATGAAGTAAAGAATGAAAAAGTTCAATTTCAAGTTAAAATTTATTACATCCAAATGGAGAAAAGTCATTTTCAACAAACTACAATATTTATTATTCATTTATCTTTATGTTAATTTTACTTTTTAAAATTGAAACTTTCGATATGCGCCTACAAGATTAAAATAGCTTTCATGCTGTTCAATTGATACTGGTGCTTATTTGAGGCATAGTATCTTGTGATGTTAGCCTTTTTAAAATGGCGTAGTCGTAAAACTTTTTTCCTGTACTTTCTATGTATAAGCGTAACTGTTCTCCTGATATTTGGTTCTCATACCAGGAAACCAGATAGTTCTTAATTTCAGGATTTTCGCGCAGAATTGCGTCGAAAATCTTCCTTCTGAAATGTTTCGCATCTGAGGAATTAAAAGCTAGGCATGTCTTGAGAAAAACGATGAAAGATTCAAAGAAAAACAAACAATTTTCAGCTTGTACAATTATTTTTGAGAGAAAATCATTATCATTGAATAACATATAAAGGAAAGCTCGTTTCTCATTCAAAGAAAATTCTTTCCAATTAAAAAACATTCCAAGGAGATTCCATCTTGATGCTAATATACAACTTTTCAGTTCTTTGTAACATGGTATAATATTTTGGGTTTCCGTCAAGGTTTCAGTTGGACATAGAATTATTTTTCTTATATATAAAGAAACGGATTCTTTTGTCACGAAAGACCAGAACAAAAAGTGATTTACACTAGGAAAAGGATTTGCATTAGAGTCTTTATTTGGCAAAAATATCATTTGTCTGAGGTATAGGCCATTATCTTTGCTTAGCATTCGAACTTTAAAGTTGTGCAGTCTTTCAGGTATTGCTTCGGACAACCAGTCCATTACTTGGCTGAGCTTTTGAAATTGACGAATTTGCAAGAAATGTTTATACAGGATTTCTCTTTTCAAATAAAACAAATTACGCTTTATTTCAAAAATATCACTTCTCGTAACTTGAACCAGTAAAAAATTATTAACAAATTCAAAATTTCCTTTTTTTATTGTGTCAGCAATTAAATTGATTCCAGAATTTGAGGTGAGAAAATCTTTCAGACCAACTTTATTAATTAATAATAATAAAGATCTCACCAAGTCCATTTTAGCATATATAAATGGCTTTGTAAGCGACATATTGTAAATAAAAGAAGGAACATTTAATAACCATTCTTTAACACTTTTGGGAAGGGAGTTAACATACATTATTGTAATATCAATTTGAGTTGAGAAATCAATAAATTGAATGTTTGTTAAAATGTCTAGTAGCAACATAAAATCACCAACACTGAAATAAAATTTAAGAAAATTAAAAGTCCTAACAAAGTGAGGATGCCAACCAATATATTGAACAATGTTTATAATTATTCGGAGATGATTAGTTTTAAGAAAATTTCCTATTTCGTTAAGGTCTATTTGAAAGAGTAAAAACATAGTAATATTAGTGTGTGATGTTTCGTGGATAGAAATATTTAATACATTACTCAATATAATTTTTTGCTCATTAATTTTTGAAACAAAAATACTCCACAAATAATGAACTGCAATTTCGTTGTTACATCTTACAGCTTCTTCAAACATGTTAACAATAATCTCTCCATATTCATGAATACCAAGTATAAAGTCTGCCATTTCATGTATTGCATACGTATTATTATTAAATACAATTTATAGTTTTTAAGTAAATTTACAATATCAACAAATAAAATAACAAATTTACAACAGTCCATAAAAATTAAAACATTTTTTTAACTGTCCTTTCCTCTTTAGCATGTCCTACAAAATATTATCACTACATTTTCTCATTTTATCACCATTCAGTAATGAATATTTAATTGGACCAATTTCATCTGAGATAAAGTATACAACCTCGCTAATTCCACAGGAATGACTAGGACACTGAGGTCTTTCTCATCTTGTAAGAACATCATTAATGAAATAGTTTCATCACCTGGAGAAAATAAAGACCAACGGACATTTCTTGTATGGAAATAATGTAAGTTATATCTATCATAGGGGTGAGAGTAAGAACACATTATTCATTTTGTCATCTTTGCTTACGTTTCTTTTTTAAGCAAATCCACAAATTGTGGCATTGTCTAACAAATTAAATGGGGGCAAAAACCACCCTTTTTTTCCATATTACCTATTTAAGTGGGAAGATTTAAATTGAGGTTTATAATGATTAAGAAGATATTTTAGTAAAAGTGAATGATCTCGTTTAAAATTAATCTTGCCCACTATTAAAATAATAAATTATATAGCATCAGTAGATGTAAGTGCATTGGTGGCAATTTTGTGGGAAGGCCTTCTCGCGGGAGAGACGTATTCATCTACTCATCTCTCTCTAGAGTGGTGTGATAGTATTGTTTATGGTATAGAGTATATCCGGTATAGCTAACCCATTTCTGACATTTAAGCACTTGATGATATTGAATATCGAGTGCAAGTGTATTTGATGTTTTTCAAACTAGTAATATCCACTCGTCCCGCATGAACAAACTCAGCTCTCCTGCAGAACAATATTAAGTATTCAGAAGTGGCCACTCCTCC
>JABUQX010080147.1:85000-87500 GCA_015478945.1 Trachelipus rathkii
GTAAGGTGCGTAACATGTACCAGAAACAAAAAGAAGAATATGACAAGAATAGTAGAAGAATATGACAAGTCGAAAAGAAAGCCCAGCCTTACCTCCCTTTTATATCTATAGTGGGAACTGGCACACAGGAAAACTACTCCTAGAGGCTCACGGGGTTTATGACGGACCATGGCAGAGCCTAGCCAATGGGCCCATCCCTTTGCCCAGGGCCACAACCATGGGTGACCCCTCACAAACCCTGCCATTGCCCTATTATGCACTTTTCTCGCCCCTGCCAAACTCACATTTCACTACTCCAGACATTCTTTTGCTGACTCAATCCACTTTTTCTTCGGTCTCCCAGCCAGTCGATTCCCAACACACTCACCACTATACATCCACTTAACCAACCGACTATCATCCATTCTTTCCACATGACCAAACCATCTAAACATACTTTCATTTATTCTCTCATTTATCCCTTTTTTCATACCATACAACTCTGTAATACGTTCATTCCTCATTTTATCAATTCTTCTCACACCTAACACGCCCCTAAGATTGTCCATCTGAACACATTGTACTTTAGATATATACCTCTTATTCCAGACCATAGTCTTACTACTACTATACATTAACACAGGTAACAACTTACCATCACGCAAGACACTAGCGCACTCAAGACTTAGTCTCTTTACATCCACCAAGAATTTAATTGCACCAGCCTCCTTCCTGCAATTCACAACTTACCTACTACACTCGGCATCATCCGTTCCCTTTTCGTCCAACATATATATATATATATATATATCCTAAATATTTAAACTCAGTCACTTGTTCCAGCTGCTCACCATCTAGCATAACTTCATACCGAGGACTGTCCTCACTGTAATCATAACCTTACTTTATCGCATAGTCTACTTTTTAAACCTTAATCCCTTTACACACTCCGGGGTATTTTCTACCAATCCTCAAACTTCTTCAGATTCACATGGCCTGTTCTGATATTACGTTTCTGCCTATACCTGAATGATGCGAGGAGAAGAGTATATATAGTGGATCTAATAAATAATATATTAAGAATGTTCAAGGTTTGTTATAAATTTTTATGTTAAAAGAGAGAGATAGAATATATATATATATATATAACTATATATATATATATAACTATATATATATATATACATATATATATATATATATATATATAAGGCTAAAATTGCTAGTATATATATATATATACATATATATATAGATATATATATAGATGGTGATTGATTGGATTTGGAAGTTGTATAAGAAAGCGTTATGGAGGGTATGGTTACGAGGAATTGGAGGAGAGCAGTAATAGTACTTTATATAAGGGTAAGGGGAAAAATGTAAGTGTAAGTATTATAGGGTAATTAGTTTATTGAGTGTTGTAGGGAAGATATATGTTGATATTTTGGTCGAAAGAGTGCGTCAAATGAGTGAAGAACTAATTTGGGGAAGAATAAGGTGCGTTTAGAAGTGGTAGAGAATGTGTGGATCAAATCTGTACATTGAAACAAATGATTGGGATAATGAGGGAGGAGAAGAATAAATTGTATTTAGGATTTATGGATTTGCAACAGGCGTATAATAGATTAATAGGAATCACACAGTGTTAGTGATATGGTGTTGGTGGTAAGCTTCTGAATAGAATCAAAAGTATGTATGACGATAGTGAAGCGTGTGTAAGAATAAATAGAGTCGAAAGTGATTATTTCAATATTAATAGCGGAGTGAGACAGGGATGTGGTATGTCTCCTTGGTAATCCAATCTGTATATGGATGAGGTAATGAAAGAATTAGAGGTAGGGGTGACAAGGGATAGAGTTAGAATGATGGAGAATTTATGAGAATGGAGTATTCCCTACATTTTGGTTTTGTGTGGCGAATCTAAAGAGAGTTTGAGAGGACTAGTAGAGAGATTTGGTAGGGTGTGTAAAAGAAAGGGTTTGAAAGTAAACAACAGAGTGAAGGTTATGGTTGTGAGTGAGGACAGTCCTCAGTGGGAAGTTATGTTAGATGGTGAGCAGCTGGAAAAAGTGTCTGAATTTAAATATTTAGGATATATGTTGAATGAAAAGGGAGCGGATGATGCAGAGTGTAGTAGGAAAATTGTGAATGGCACTAAGGTGGCTGGTGCAGTTAAATGGATGTAAAGGGACTAAGTGTTGAGTGCGCTAGGGGTCTTACATGAGGGTATGTTGTTACTTGTGTTAATGTATGTAGTGGGACTATGGTCTGGAATAAGAGGTATAGATCTAAATTACAATGTGTTCAGATGGACAATCTTAGTGGCGTGTTAGGTGTGAAAAGAAAATAAATGAGGAATGAACGTATTAGAGAGTTGTTTGGTGTTAAAATGAGAGAATAAATGAAAGGACGTTGAGATGGTTTGGTCATGGAAGATGGATGACAGACGGTCGGTTAAACGGATGTATAGTGGTGGTGTGTTGGGAATCGACCGATTGGGGAACCGAAGAAAAAGTGGATT
>JABUQX010080147.1:92500-97480 GCA_015478945.1 Trachelipus rathkii
ATTGGGGAACAAAAGCTTCGATGTGTTGGTAGAACACAACCCCAAATTCGCCATAGACCTCTTCTTGGAGCAGATGCCCCAAAATGTGCAGATGTCAGTGTATTCTTTAGCTGAAGAAAATGACCTGCAGAGAATGGTTAAAGTCGCAGATGATCTTTATCGGAACTTTGTTCGAAAGGGAAGAAATTATCAACAACCAAACGAAGAACAGACTTGGGGCTCTGTAAATTCTGTACGTAATAGAACAGACACGAGAGAAACAGACTCCGCCTACCCACTTCTCAGCGCGCGCAACCAAGAGCGCAAACATGAAACTGAGAGCAGCAGTGAAGGTCAAATCGCCCGCCAGCTGGCCGACCTCACCAAAACTGTGAACGAACTCGCGCACGCATTTCAGCTGTTCTAACGTTAAAGCAAATCAGACACAGCTGAGAGAGGGAATCGGACACGCGACAAAAAGTAGTCACGCTACTCAGATCAGATTGCGAACTGGGTACAGCAAAAGCATTTAAAACGCTGTAAATCAATTATTGACTTCTATTCATTCTCGCTATCTCTTCAAGCTTATAAAATTGAGAGTAAATGAGTGTCCTATGTAGCCCATTAATCTATAGTTAATAACCAGAGAAAATGTGCGCACAAATTGTTCCCATCATCGTTCGGAAAAACTGGGCCTAACGAGGGCTGCAAAATTTACCATCAAATAGCAGCCGTGAAACATACTCAACAATAGAAAAGTTGAGATTTCATTAATACCAATCCAAGTGATTAAATGACCATCTTACAAAAACAGTGATGAGGGTAATGAATTAAGCTTACAAAATAATAGTGCTGCGTGAATTCAATAAAAATATATTATCAATCAAATAACTCTATTAACATTAAAAATATAGTGGTAAAAATACTACTACTACTACTACTACTACTACTACTACTACTACTACTACTACTACTAATAATAATAATAATAATAATAATAATAATAATAATAATAATAATAATAATAATAATAATAATAATAATAATAATAATAATAATAATAATAATAATATATAAAATAATAATAATAAAATAATATGAAATGAAAATAATATTAGTATTAAAAACAATATGAACAATATTGATCCTGAAATTGATCAAAATGTAGATACAACTACCAGCACTACCCAAATGGAAAATATAAATCCCATTAAAAATAACAATAAAAATGAAAAAAATGAACAAATAAATAAAAACTTTATCAATGAAGCCTATTCAATTCACACAAATGTACAAGGAAAGCATGCTCCTTCTAGTTTAAAGAACTCTAAAAATTTAAATATGAAAAGTAGTAGTAGTCCACAAAATAAAAATATATCAACAAATAATAATATTATATTAAATAATCCTGATGTCAACAAAGGTCTCAAAACAAATGTCTCAAACGATGTTGGTAATGTACTAAATAATAAATTTATTACTACTGTCAGTCCCTTGCATGTGGGATACGTCTTTTTTAAATCAAATTTATTAAATGGGGGGGGGTGTTATAGACAATACAAGTGAAAATGGAAGCAATGAAGCAAATATCCTGTCAGACCCAACTGATTTAAGTGCTGATGACGATCGCTGCTTAAGCAGTAAGACTGTTACAGCCGCTGTTGAGGGAGACAAAAGGGTTTGCAAGATTGACAATTTGACCTTGTATATAGTGTATGACACACTAAATAAGATCGATTATTTGGTAGATTGTGGTTCTGTAAGCAATATCTTATCGTGCAATGCTAATGACCATCAAAAAGCACCTATAGGATATCTGCTCGCAGCCAATAACTCAAAAATTGCTATTTATGATATTAAAAATATTGAAATCGATCTGGGATTGGGGCGTAGATATAGGGATACTTTTTATGTAGCTAATGTAAGTACAAACATTTTAGGATTGTCATTTTTAAAGAATTTTGAGATGGGCATTAATTTTAAAGAAGATTTATTGTTAGATCAAATTACAAATAATACCTTAAAAATTGATAGAAATGTTGGAATTTCAAATTAATGATGCTCCTGCTTCTTCTCCTAATCTCTCTCTCACTCTCCTCCTCCTTCTGTGCATGTACCTCATAGTTCTTTAAATTTTAATGAGTTATTATCGAAATATTCAGAGTTATTTGTAAACCCCTATCTCCCGGAAAACCACCACATAAAATTAAAACAAGAAAAACGGTGGAATGAAATCTTTGAAAAATATAAAAATAAAAATAAGAGAATGAGCACAGCACTGATAGCTGAGGACGGCCAAATAACTACTGACGAAGAAGCCGCATTTATTCCAGAAAGAGTATTAATAGAACTGGCAAACGCTTATCCTTACAAAATAGACATAAAAGGACCTCCCATCTCCCTTAGGCCAAGGAGGGTCCCCCATAAACTCTATGCTCAAACAAAAGCAGAACTTGACAACCTCGTCGCCACAGGAGTCCTGCGCCGCAGCAATTCTCCCTGGTCCTTTCCCATGAGTATTCTGGAGAAAAGCGAAAATCGAGTCAGAATAATTTCCGATTTTAGAGAGTTGAACAAAAGAGCTGAGATAGGAATCTATGGACTCCCGCACCTGCAGGATGCAGTATCAAACCTGCGGGGGAGCCGTCTCTTCACCAAACTTGATGTAACCCAGGCCTTCTACTCAGTGCCCTTGGACCCCGACTCACAAAAGTACTTTACCATCACTTCAAACGTCGGTTCTTTCACCTACAGGAGCCTTCCAATGGGATACGTTTCCTCCCCTTTTATATTTCAAGCTTACATTGACACCGTCATACAAGGCCTCCCGATTACTCAGGCCTATATGGAATGATATTTTGATTCACACAGAGACCGAGGATGAGCACAAAATCCTCCTGGAGAAGGTGCTGAAGAGGTTAAAATACCTACATTTAAGTTATCTACATATCAGTTTAAATCCCGCAAAATGCCAAGTGGCCAAGAAAGAGATTGATTACTTGGGATATACTGTAAATGAAAACGGTATCAGACCTAATCACGAAAAAATTGGGGATATCTTAGACACCCCAAAACCCAGGACCATCAAAGAATTAAGATCCTTCCTGGGAAGAGTTAGCTTTTACCGAAGCAGCGTTCCGTTATTTTCTGAAATAACAGCGCCCCTAAATATGTTTTTAAAGGGGAAACCTTACTCGAACCGCCGCGTCTGCTGGAATTCAATAGCAGATAAAGCCTTCGAAAATATTAAAAAGGCTGTTGAAAATGCTTCTGTGCTTGCCTATCCCGGTGCATCTTCTACTTACAAAATTATCATACATACCACAGATGTATCTGCAGCGGCTGTTATCTTATCCACTACTGCCGAAGACGACCATCCGATTGCATTTTATAGTTCAATTCTCTCTCCTACAGAGAGAAATTATGACGAGGCAAATCGACTGCTGGTCTGCCTAACGAAAGTCTTCAAGAAATACGGATATCTCCTCACAAATAAAAATATTAATATAGAAACACAATGTAGAGAACTTATAAATAAGCATAAAAAACAAATTGATGACAAAAACTATAAATATTCGAGAAATCCGAAGTTTAAATTTATTAACCAGTTACAAAGTTACTTTCAAATTAACAACCAAAAAGAAAAATCCCCTGGAAGAATATTTGTTAATAAACAAAATCGATAATGTGGATCGAAAGGTGGATGAAATAGAAATTCCTGAAGAAGTAAAAACACCAAGAAACACACCTTCTCCTACGAACGCTGTGATTGGTCCTCGCCTCAGCAAACTGGCCAATAAGAGCGAAGATCCCACACTCCACGTGGAGTCCTGTTCGAATTTTACAACCGCTTATAAATATGAGGAACTTTCTCCAACACTCAAAGCTCATTATCATCGGGCAATAAAACAAAACCACACCCGTGCTGCGGTCGGCATTCCAAGAAAGGATAAAAAGGTAGACCCTTTAAATAACCAACATGTAAACAAAAGAAATTCCGAGAATATTTCTCATGAGAAAAAAGTAGATTTAGGCCCAAAAGGATTGAAAATGAAAGACAGAATACAAATGGAAGAAGAAGAATTACTGAAAATAAGTGAAAAATCGCCACCTAAGAAGTTAGATGAAATAAATGATATTCTTACTGAGGATACTCGAATAAACTTAATTCAGCGCTATAATGAAGCTCATCTTGAATTAATAAAGCGCTTCAAGAAAGAAGTTAATTACGCAGAAATTAGTAAAGACCAATTAGAAGACGAATACATAAATTCCTTACTTAAAAATAAAGAAAAAAGTTCATTAGTTATAAAGAAACAGCCATTCTGGTTCAAGAAAAATGAAATCTCCCTTTACGTGGATACATCTTTAAATTATGCCAGAATCATTCTCCCAGATCAACAAATAGATGATATTATTCGTATGACGCATCTCCAAGGACACCTGGGGATTTCTCGCTGTCTCACCGCTATAAAAGCCGACTTCGTATTTCGTAACATGCACAAAAGGGTGAAAACACTCGT
This sequence comes from Trachelipus rathkii, assembly GCA_015478945.1. NCBI lineage: Eukaryota > Metazoa > Arthropoda > Malacostraca > Isopoda > Trachelipodidae > Trachelipus > Trachelipus rathkii. The sequence continues at coordinate 97,003 of JABUQX010080147.1, forward strand.
GAGGAGTTGTCCCCAATGTCAAATAGGAAAAGTCGGACGCAGCATAAACCCTATTTACGGAAAGTACAAAGAAGTTTCCTACAAGTTTCAAGCTTTAAACGCGGACATTTTAAAATTACCCGTCTGTAGGGGATATAAGTACTTATTAACCCTCATTGATAGGTATTCTCATTATGTGGGGGCATTTCCCTTAATTAAAGGATATCACCAAAGAGACAGTTGTTAAAACCTTAATTAACCAGCTAATTCCGATGTGTGGAGTTCCCACCAACCTCATCACAAGACAAAGAGAGGAAATTTATACATCACATTTATTTTTAAAGTGGTTGTAAACTGTTAGAATACTACATACAAACGACCGCTTAGCTACTTCACTTTTAGCCACAGCAAGGCGCGAAGTAAACCAAAGATGATTCAACAGTTTAAAGAACCATGCTAGCTGAAAACCCAGCATTGGAAGATTAATTTTTTTCCCCCC
>JABUQX010080148.1:0-27500 GCA_015478945.1 Trachelipus rathkii
AATTACTATGTTCATTGTATAGTTTTACTTTATATATATATGTATATTTATTATATTATATATTGTTTGTTGTATTTTTTTATATACTATATTTTTTTTGACTTATATTTTATAATTTTATTGTTTTTTATTTAATATTCCTTACTACTTAGTATTAATATTTTCTTTATTTTCTATATTTCTTGTCTTATTACTTTTATATTTATTATTATATTATATTATACGGATTACGGTTTCATAGGAATTGTAGTTATTATTCATCTTGATACGGTTATATAGTTTTATATTGTTTTTGTTTGGTTGGTTACTTTAGGTATATGCAGCGGTATGTAGAGGTATTTAGTGGTTTTTTTGTTGTTGTTTTGTGTTTGTAGAATATTGATTTATTATTATTTTTTATTTTTATATATTTGATTATATTTCTAAATATGACTATTATTTATATGCGTAAAGTCATCTTGGTGATCAAAGATTATATTAGAAACATCTTAATAATAATAATAACTTATTAGTACTATTTGCAACAATGATATATATATTAAAATATGTAATTAAATTAATTAGTAATTTATATAATTAACTAAACTAATTTATTAATATATAATATATAATAATTTAATAATAATATATACATTAATAACTAATTTAATAATTGTTAAATATACAATAATATAATAATTAATAATAATAATACTAATAATTAATAATAATAATATATATAATTAATAATAATAATAATATAATTAATTAATTTAATTAATAATTAATAATAAAGTTTATATAAACGAATTAGTAAATAAATAAATAAATTGAAAAACGAGACAAGTTCATTAGATACTCTATAATTATAAATCAAATGAATGTTTATCCAAATAATAATAATAATAATAATAATAATAATACATGAACTAATACATAATATAATAATATAACTAATAACTAACTAATGATAATAACTGACAAAATCTGTATGATAACGAGAAGAACGAAGAAGAAGAAGAGAGAAGAAGAAGAAGAGAAGACTCAGAAGAAAACATGGACAGCAACGAGAAGAGAAGAGAGTAGAATACAGAAGACGTAGAAGACGAAGACAGAGAAGAAGAAGAACGAAGAAGAACGAAGAAGAAGAAGAAGAAGAAGAAGAAGAAGAAGAAGAAGAAGAAGAAAAATGGAAAACAAGGGAACGGTGGACTGCCATGGCCATCAAAACGAACTGCATCAACTGACAGAGAGACAGAAAGACGAAAGATAAACAGATCGGGTTTGTCTTTCTGTCTTCTTTCAAGAGATAGTTTTACCAGAGACAGATCGACAGGCAAAGAAGGAAAGAGACAAAACCGATCAGCCCTGTATCTTTAGTCTTCTCTCGGACAGACGAAGAGACAGAAGAGAGGTAGCAGATCGAAAGACAACGACGGATAGACAGAACGACGAAACAACAATAGGCAAACAGATCAGTACCGTCTTTCTTCATCTCAGTCCTGTTTTTTTATCCTCTTTCATAGATAGTTAAAAAAGAAGTCAGACAGGCAGACAAAGATGATAGACAGAAAGACGAAGAGACAGAAAACAAACAGACCAGATTTGACCTTCCTGTCTTTTTTCAGAGTTACACAAGTGGCTAACAAACGAACAGACAGAATTCTGAAAAACTTAAGCTGAGACAGACAGACAGACAAACAACTACAAACAGACAGAAAGACGAAGAGACAAAAGGTAAACAGATCAGGCCCTTCCCTTCTGCCTTCTTTCAGTTACACAAGAGGCTAACAAACGAATAGACAGAATTCAGAAATACTGAAACTGAGACAGACAGACAGACAGACAACTACGTACAGACAGAAAGACGAAGAGACAAAAGACAAAGATATCAGCCCTGTCTCTTCTGTCTTCTTTCAATGAGGCCTGACATCTGTGACAATTCAGCCATTACAAATTTGACTAACTGAAAATTTCACCAAAAATGTCGACGGTCTTTATGTACACATTAGAGTTTCAAATATATTTACACACAAGAATAACACACACACACACATGTTTACATAGACACATGAACTTTAACTTACACACAAATATACAATTACACGTGACCTACACACAAATTTACACATCCACAAGACTTGCACATTAATATATACACACACCCAAGACTTATTTACACACAGACACACGATTTGTGTATAGATTTACAATCACAGGTAACTCGCACACGTATTTGCACACTCACGTTACTTACATTCATAAATAAATGCACATATAATAATGCACATGCTTACACACAATTGAATATACACACATGCATTGTACTCATTCTGAAAAAGTACAGACGCACCGATTAGCTTTGGTTTGCATCTAGACTTGAGTAGTATATACATATATAGTATATAGTAATATATATGTATAGTATATTATATATAATATAGATTGGTCGATATATATATATATAGGTATTATATATATATATAAGATATATATCATATTATATTATATATATATATATATATATATGGGCGCGAGTGTGTGTTAATGTTGTGAATGTTTATAGCTTTAATCCCTCTGAAAAAATTGATACTGAATATAATATACTATATATATTAGTACTATTATTACCATATAGTATATATATAATATTGGTTATATTTATATATACTACTTATATATAGATAGTAATATATTATACTTATATATTAGATACTATAATTATATATATATACTATATATATTATACTATATATATATTTATACTGATAGTATATATAGTATATATAGTATATATTAATTATTATATATTTAAGTATTATATTTACTTATAAATAGACAGTTATGTACCATTATAATAAAGTACTTAAGTAGTTTATGTATATATAGTTATACTATATTAGTTAGGTAGTATAATACGTTATTATATATATATTATATTACTATAAGTAACCTAGATATAGGTTATTAGTATGGAATTTATATATTATATGTATATATAGTGATGATATAAATTTTAATTAGTGATAAGGGTTTATATATATATATATACTGGGTAGTTATAATATTATATATATTATATATAATATAGTGGTATACAAGTTAAACGGCACGGATATATATATGAATTATATACTATATCCGCCCTACTGGGAATATAAATTGTCTAATTTTGTTTGAGAAATTTTTTTTATGGGAGAAAGGTGGAGGAGGCTCAGTATACTATGTATTTATGTTTAGTTATATATAGTATAGTATACATATATATATATATATAGATAATATATATTATATATCATAATATATATTATATAGATATAGTAGTAGTATATATCATATATAACCCTAAACCTGGAGTATTACTTTTGTGGCTTTATATATATATATACTAGGTATACCTATAGGATACTTTGGTGGTGCCTTGGTGGAGGTCCTATATCAATATACTGGTTAGTATATTTTAAGACTATATTTATTAGAAATATAAGAAACTATATACTATACTATTATTGATCATACTTTATATGGTATATATATAGTACTATATATATACTATATACTAGAGGCCGATATATACGCGTATAAAATTTTTATTCTTTTCGATCGAACGGCTAGGCCGTTTTAAAGTTACGTTGGTGTTCGCAGAACGTATGTTGTGTTTCTTAAGTATTGGGGTTAGTGTTTCTTAGGTTACGGTTTTTAGGCAGATTAGGTTGTTACTATATATATTATATAGTTATAATATATTTACTTACTATATATTATATATATTTATACAGGTTACCCACGCATAAAATTTACTACAGTGTGAGGTATATATTATATATTATAACTATATAACTATACTATATTAGTATATATATACTGTTATATATTATACCAACGTATCGGTGATATTTGATTGGTATCATATACATTATATATTATAGTTTATTATTTATTATGTATATTATATACATAAAATTTAATATTTACATTTACATTTATTACTATTTTATACTATAGTATTATTTATATCTATTATATTTATATTTATTATATATAAACTTATTATATTATAATTATACTACTATATATGCTCCTTTTGAGATTTGTAATGCAACACTTACTGAATACTGAAGGAGAGAGAGAGACGACGAGAGATAGAGACGAGACGAGGAGAGAGAAGAGAGAGGAGATGAGAGAGAGAGAGAGAGGTGGAGAGATAGAGAGAGAGAGAGAAGAGTAGTTTGGAAAAAGTCTCGTAGTCGCCGTATAAAAAAAAGAAGCATGTTTGCAGTAAGTATATAGTTTTACTTTATTGTAAATATGAACACTTGGATAGATCTAAAATAACTTTTTTCATGTCTCCATTTTCTCGAGATACTTTTATTTCCGTTTTTCTTACTATGAATTCTGATCTCATTTTAATATTTGCTGTAACAAGTTTCATAAAATGCTAAAACTCGTCAATTTAAAAAAAAAATTTCGTGCTCCTCATAGATACAAATGTTATTAATAAGATGAACGTTTTAGCGGCTTACTATAAAATATTTTGTGGGACGGTTGTATATGAGTAATGTGGATAAAAAATTTACTATACAGTGCACTCATAATATATATATTATATATATTATAATTTATAATTTTAGTAATTTTAATATTGATTATATTTTTTATATTAATCTTTACTATATATATATATATTATATTGTATATATATATATATATATTATACTATATATAGTATAATATACTATATATACTATAGGTATATATATTATTATATAGTTTCACAGTCCTTTTCAATATAACATTTGTGGTGATATATTAAAATTTCCACTGAATCATTCATTTCTGATTGCGATTCAGATCACGTACACACTTGTGTGTTGGGGGTGGGGTGGGAGCCCATTGGCAAATTTAACTATAAGAATTTTTAAAGACTAAAAAAGAGAGGAATGGGGGAGGGAGGGATAAATGCCTCTAACTATATAATTACAATAAACCGTTTGTCAAAAGAGGGGGGAGGGACATGATCACTCAAGTTTAAGAAAATGTAAAAAGAAATATAGTATAGTATATATACTAGTATATTATTATATATATATTAATATATTATATATATTATATATATTATATAGTACTATACAATTTTACATTATAGTATATTATATATATAATACTATACTAACTATATATATATAGATATATTATATATAAGTATAGTATATATATATATATTATATGATATATTTGATATTTGTTAAGGCTTTTATAATTTTGTATTTAAACACTTATCAACGAATCCACATCCGACTGTGTAATTTTAATATTGTTACATTAGTCGGATGATTGCATAACACACAATAACACGGATGCAGATGACTGACTGACATATAATTTGGAGAATGCGGATGCCAGATTGCCACATATGTGACATTGACGTAATTACGCGGATGCGAATACATGAATGACATTATTATTCGGATGCGGACTTCGATGTGACAAACATCACTGCCACAAGATAAAGTGACACGAAAATGAATGGGCAGGAAGTATCTAAAATGAGCAATTAAAAACAATAACTAAATTAAATCTCTCTCTCTTCTCGTGCTCTCTGCTGCTCTGGCTCTCTCAGTCTCTCTCTCCTCTGTCTCTGCTGTCTCTTCTGCTCTCTCTCTCATCCGTTCTATCGTCGTCTCTCTCGTCTCATCTGCACTAACACTTTTCGCATCAATTTCTGTTTGCCTTACACTGTTGAATCTCTCTCTCTCTCTCCTCACATCGTCTTCTCTGCTGCTCTCTCTCTCGTCTCTTCTCTCTCTCTCTCTCTCTCTCTTCTCTCTCTCTCGTGCTCTATCCTTCCTTCTAATTCTCCTCCTCCGTCTCCTTCTCTCTTCTCTCTCTCTCACTAACACATTGTTCCAGCTCACACTTTCTTTATTGCTTAAGAACATCTGTTGGCAATCTGCTGCTTGCTGCTCCTCGGTCTTCTCCTTCCTCTCACAGTTCTTCCGTCGTCTGTCTTCCTTCTCTCTCCTCGTCGGGGTTGTGCTCTCGCTCTCTCTCTCTCTCTCTCTGCAATTCCTTTCTCTCTCTCTTACAATACCAACAACGAACCCCACAGTCACACACTAGCGAGATGGCACACGCACGCAAGCAACCAGCACATTGAATCTACTGGGTGAGTCAGACTCACGTTCTGCAACATTGACCATTCAATGCCGCCTTAGTATGGCATGTTCCTCGAAACTTTCTTGTGTTATCCGTAATCACTTTTACATATATTAGTATAATAGAATAATTAGTATAGGTAGATATATATATTATATCATATGATATATATATATCTCGTATATCTAATATACGATATATACTATATAGTATTATATATATTATATAGTAGTATATATTATAGTATAGTATAGTAGTACTTATATATATATAGTCTATTTACTGATATATTACGCGTATCTCTCAGTAATTAGTAGTTATATATATATATGATATACTGCGTACAGCGTGTGAGAGACATAGACTCGATATATCGATAGTAATGTATATATATTACCTCATATATATATATAGTATATATATAATACGTAGCTTATTATAGTTAAAGTAGCGCACCTCACGGCATACCGCCGCGCAACTTCTACGGACGGGTGGAACTTAGGTACGAGGTGCACCTAGGTGGATCGGGCGAAGTTTGGGGGACGTCGAACCGCGTAACGGCCTTAACCCTTATAATACTATACTTATATATGGTACGATATTAGTAGTATATATAATATGTACTATATATATATGATATATCTAAATATAATAGGTGTATATATATATATACTTATATGACTACGTATAGGTATACTATTACTCTTGACTTACTGATCATACTATTAGTCAATCGATAGCTCGCATTGCCCACACACTTCGGAATACCCGTCAACACATCACCGAAACCATCAGTCCATAGAAATGATAGACGGGCGTAGCTCACAACCTGTTCAGCAACTCACACTTCACTATAATTGTAGGTCCCATGTTTAGTAATATACTATTATATATAGTTGATAACCTATATATTATATAGATATATATATATAGTATATATAGTTATATAATATAACTATATCTATATATATTATATAGTATGTGTATATGATATATACTCTATATATATACCTAGTAATATATATATTACGAAGTATTATAATATATAATATACTAGTAATATATATATAGTATATATGATATATATATCTTTTTATTATTGTATGTACTACTATATATATACTATACTACATATTACATATATACCTATAAAGGTATATATGTGCACACTTTATACTATTACTAGTATATGATACTATCAATTAACTTCAGTCCACTATAACGGTATAATATATATATAGCTTATATATGTATCACTTTGTAGTTTATATAATTTAGTATATATACTTATAATATGTTATTACGAGATGTTGAATCAAAGGTAATAATAAAAAATTGGTTGCTGCTGGCTCAAGATTTTAAAAACAAATTCTTTTGTCTAATGGTCTGAATTCTAAACAAATAATAACTAAAAATGGGCGGAGTTTCAAAACCAATGGATATATATATATATATATATATATATATTATAGTATATATATATATATATATATATATACTAATATTATTATAATATATATATATACTTTTATTATATATAGTTATATATATCGATATATTTATATATATAACTTATATCAACTAGTTTAAAGCTACTCTGTACATTAGCTACTTTTTTCGTAGACAAAAATCTGTTCTTTTTATTGTGCTGATTTTTCATACACATAGGCACAAAAACTAGTTAAGAAAATAAGATAAACGTAATTAAAAAGAATTACATGATTGTTTTAAATTTGAGAAACAACAAAAACTTTTAGAAAGTATTTTTTTTTTCAAATTTTAAATTCTTTAAGATTTAAACTTTCTGCTAGCACACGACACTTTTGGTAGATTTGTTTTTTAAATTTGTTAATTTCATTTAATTTTTTGTTTAATTTTCACATTATACATATAACTGATATATATATACGTATAGATATACTGTACTATACTATACTATATATATCTAATATATATATATATTATATTTTATATATATAATTATATATATATATATATATATATGTAAGATTTATAATAGTAGTACGTATATCAGAGTTGGCGACTCCTGCAGGCTCGTGCTACTCGTGCTCAGGACGAGTTAACATTATATTAGAAACTATCTATTTTTGCATATTTTATAATGTTACGATATAACATTTTCTACTTTTTTTTCTCTTCATTGCTGAATGGAATTAAAAGTATCTATGACAACATTAATAACGAAAATACTAAGTATTAACCCCTATTACACACTAATGGCTTTTAAACGCGCACTTCAAAAACATGGAGGGCAGTCATCTGTCTTGCAAAGAGGAGAGCGGGGAAAGCGTCGGGAGCGGTTTCCGAATTCTGATTTGCAGTACAATTTGTTTATAATAAGTTTACTTTAATAACTATGGTGTTATACTCATACGCACTTATTAAATATGTGCCATCTTTAGAACACAATGCTCTTTAAGAAACATAGTTTAATATTTCACTTTTTCCAAAATTCTCTAAAACTACTTAACAATAATGGAACGTTACAACTTAGTTATAGTGTTATTACTAACGTATTATTATAAAATATTACTAGAATACTTCATCGGGCTAACACATGAGGCTACTCTTTTAAAGAAGATGTTTTTAATAATAGAAAACTTTATGTGTAATGTACTCAGTACTACTTATATATATACTATTATATATATATTATATAATATATATATAGTATATACTATGTATATAATATTTACTATTATATATATAAGTATATATATATACTTATATACATATATTTATATATATCAGTATATTTTATATAGTATAATGTATATAGTACATATATATAGTGAATAATATATATTATATATATATAGTATATATATATATATATATAGTACTATATATACTATATATATATATATGATATTATATATACTGATATTATATATATATATATTTTATACTATAGTATATATATATATATATATAGTTATTATTATATTATATACTATTACATATATATATATATATATATTATATATATATATATATGATATATATATAATACTATATATACCTATATAGTATATTAGAGGGAGAGGAGAGAGACGAGGAGGAGAGACGAGAGAGAGCACGAGTACGCTAAACAGTTAAACTGGACGTCGCCACTGGAACTATAGTCTATATACTATACTATATGGTATATATATATACTATATATATTATATATAGTATTATATAGTATCTATATATATATATTATATATATATATATAGTATATATAGTATATGTATAATATATATATACTATATATATATATAAATAATAGTTACTTCGAACGCTCGCGGATGTTTGATGCTGTAAGTTTCATCTACCGTAAGCAAAGATTAAAAAGAAACGATAGTTCAGGAATCACAAGCACCATCTTAATTTTTTATGACTTTTTTTTTTAAGCTACGCCTAAATCGTCACAACGCTTCCTCCAACCGGGTTTACAATTTGGGCATAACATTAAAGTAATATTTATTTAGATTATTTACGTTTGATTAGCTCTACTTAATCTATTTAAATAAAGTTTGCTGCAAATTGGTGGACCAAGATTGTGAATACTTCCGCTATATATATATATTAGTAGTATTAAATATATATATATATATACCTATATATACTACTATATATTATATGATGATATATATATACTATACTATGATACTATATATATATATACTATGATATATATAAAAATATATACTACTCTACTACTATGTATTTGATATTACATATATTTGTATAAAACTATTATTAATATACTTTTATATAGATTATATATTATATAGTATGATATATATATATATATATATATATATATTATATATATATATTACGTATATATAATGATATATATATATACGTATAGTATTACTATATATATATATAGTACTATATATATATTTATATATACTTTATATTATATATATAATATATATATATATATTGTATATAATATATTATAGTATGGACATTGCAGTACAGATGCTTTCCTGCCTGCAAAAGTTTTGTGGGAAAAGAAATTTTCGAATGGAATAGGGAAAGATCAATTTGATAGTTTTCTGCCAACTGGGAAAAGTGCAGCAAAATTTACTAATAGGACATTTAAGTAAGGTTAGTTTAAGGTGGTTAAGGCTAAACAAGTTTATTTATTTATCTTGTTTCAGTAATACAGTAATATAAGTTAGATAAACACATGCATTACATGCTGTTATTTGTTATCATGCTCACTTATTAACCTTGGCAACTTTAAACTCTTTACGTTATTGCTTAAGACAATACCATTCTAAAGTGGGAAAAATTACAAAATTTAGTAACAAATATACCTTTTCGGTAAAAGATCGTACTGAATAGCCATATAATTTATATATATTATTATATATATATATATATTATATATTACTATATTACTATATATATGATATTATTATTATATATATTTTATATATATAGCTCATATATATATATTATATATACTTACCCTGTATTCGCTTTAAGGTCCGCATGCCATCCCTGGTTATTTCATCAACCATCTTGATTAGTAATATATTATATATATATATAGTATACTATATATATATATATTTAAGTTATACTTTATATATTATATATACTGAGTTGTTATATATATATATTATTACTATCATAGTATATTATTTATACTATATAGTATATAATATATATATTAATGGAGTTAGAACTTGTCGTAACCACTAACATTATGTCCAATGATTCGATAATTTACATTTGTGATATCGGTATTGTATCGACAACGTACACTTTGGTATCGGTGCTATGCCGCATATATATTAGTATATATATAATATATTATTAGTATTATATACTATATTTATATATATAATATATATAGTATATATATATATATATTTATATATATATAGTTTAGTTATATTATATAATACTAATTTTCTTTCTTAGAAGATATTTAGATATATATTTTATATATATATATTGCTAAAAATGGCAACTATGCCGTAGGCGGCGATACAAATTGGTGAACAACGCGGTTTCACTTGGCCCTTTTTGATTATATATATATAATATTATATTTATTTATATATATATATATATTATATATATATAGTATTATTATATACTATATACTATACTATACGTATATATATTATTTATATATATATAGTTCTATTATAATTATTGATATATTTATATATATATATATATATATTAACTATATACAAATACCACTTATTAATATATTTGGGGTTCTGTAGATTTTTGCTTCGTGGTTGGCTAGATTTTTTTGTCAAGCACACGTTTCGTCATGTTTGGACAGATAGTTGAACTTGTAAATTGCCAAGTCCGTGTGTCCTTCAATCATTATAGAGATGTGTGCATTATTACCATTCTTTGCCATGCCGGGATATAGAGTATGCTAAGTTTAACGGAATTTTTTATTTTTTTATGTAACTGTGTTTTGCAGTAATGGACATGTTTGATAGGAGGCTTCTGTAGGTATCTTCTCGCAGATCGGTTGTCAGAAGTCTCTCACTATCAATCGGTATATAACAGGGGTCCATTTCAGCCGCTTTTGGTTCGTTTTGGTTTCTATTTTCTCGAACCCTTGGCGTTTCATAGGATTTCTACTTCTCTTCCTGTTTCACGTGCATGTGATTTGCACTCCTTATCTCCAGTCTGAGAAAAAGTAGGTGGCTGAGATGATTATTAATATTATATATCTTATCATCTTTATTACTAATTAGATAATATAATATCTATATTATATATCTTACATTATATATCTCATAATTTATATATATATATATACTATTATATATTATTATGTATATATATAATAATGTATATACTGCATCTTTGTATTACTATTATATATACCCATCATATTTACTTATATTATATATATATATCTTATGATATATCAGATATATTACTATCTATATATATATTAATCTAATAAAATATAATAGTAAATATAATATAAAATCATGATTACATCACAATTACATCTTAAATATAATAAAGATGATTACATCATAATTTTATCGCATTAATAATAGATTTAAATATCACACATTATACATTTGAAAAATTACATCTTTCTTCTATCGTCAATAAAAAAGAGAGATTACGTCATGTTCTTCCGTCAATTATTTATTTATATTCAAATAATATATATAAATTCTATATTAACTATACTACTATATATTATACTATATTGTATCATACAATGTTAATATATATAAATATTAACATTCTCTAAATTTCAGAAGTATTACTCTATATCTATATAACAAAAACATATAGTTTTCCTTGACCAATATTATAATATCAGAACCTTTGACTCTCTTACATAGAAATAACATTTACGCTTTTCTCACTTCTCTCTCTATACCAGCATAAGAACATATTAGTCATAATTTATATATATATAATATATTAGTATAATTACTTATTATATAATATAATAAGTTTAAATTATTTATATTTATTATTTATATATTATATATATATAAATATATATTTAATATATATATATAGTTTATTTTAATATATATATAGTATATTATATAACATATATATACTATTATAATATATAAGGTTATTGTAAATATTAGCATATTCTCAAAAATATTTATTAATATTTATTAGTACTTTATTAATATTTATTAATATTTATAAGTTCACAATGTAATATATATTATATATATATAATATGATAAATTATATAAATATTATAAAATTATTAATATTATTTTTATTATTAACTATATATATAATAATATATATATATAATATAAATATAGTATATAATATATATATATATATAATATATTATATATAATTATATTATATTATATATATTATATTATTATATTTAATATTATATATAATATATATATTATTAATATATATATATTATTATTTATATATAGTAATATATATATATTATATATTATCTATTACGGTAATAATATTAATATTAATTAATATAATTATAATAAATATTATATTAATATTATATTAAATTATGTAATATATATACAATAACTACAAGACTATACCAGAAAAAAATTCTATTATAACCGAATTAGATAAATATTATCTTATATTTATACAATAGATAAAGGGAATGCCATTTCTTCTTCTTCTCTATATATAATAATATATTACAGAAAAGTGTCGACAATTTTATGTTATTTTCATACTATAAATTTATTGTAAATTTTTAATATAATTAATAATAAATTCTTATAATTTACTTTTATCAATTGTTTGGTCAAATTTTATTTTGAGAAAACTCATTAAATAAATTTATAACAGTATCTATTAGTACTATTTATAACCATTTTTGATTTTTTTTAGGTTTTAATTATTATTTATATTATTTATATATATTATTATTATTCTTGTACGTATATTTACTTGCTTAATCTATAGTATCTATTAGAATGCATAAAATTTCGTCTTCTCCGATACACTTCTCTCTCACTATGTTATAAAGTAATATGCAAATATATAAGTTATACTTAATTTTAGATATATCACATGTCGTTAACGGATATTTTCCTTTACTCACAACGATAATTCTATACAATAAGGATAATTTCCGTGTTATAATATTTTATTAATATTATATATAATTATACTTTTAGACATAATATATATATAATTAATATATATATTATATATAATATATCTAATATAGATATATATAATATTATATAATATTATACAGAAATTTACTTAATTATATTATATATATTATATATATATATTATATTTGAGTAGTAATATATTAATTATATCAATATAATTTTAATGGGTTTTATTTTAAAATAATTATGGTATATAATATCATATATATATATAATATATATATATTATAATATATATATACTATATATTATAATATTATATTATAAATGACTCAGTTTTTCACAGGTATAATAATACTTAGCTATTATGAGTAATAATATCCATTCATTTTCACAATTATTATATAAATAATAGATTTTGCCAGTTATATTTCTTTAAGTATGAGAATCGTGCATTTTATTATTTTTAGATACTTCCTAGAATTTTGAATTAAGTTATATAATTTATATAATACTCATTAATTATTAAATAAATAAAATAAGTGTCGATTAAAATTATTAAAAATATGTTAAAGAACAGAAATAATATATATAATAAATATTATAGCTTATGGAAAATAATCGGATAATTATGATTAATAATTATCGTATGATCAGAGGTGGTTGTATTAGCTATTAATATATGGAATCGGTTAACTTACCGCACATTTTCCTAACATGGCTTTTTCACACAGAAGGAAGTAATGATGTTTCCCGATACTTTTATCGCTACTACCCGTTCCTATTCGATAGATAATTTAATTAATTATCCTCGCCCTTTATCTCATACCAGAGTAATAATATTACTTCCTACCATCATATAAATCTTAAAGCTCTCATCTTACACTATTAACTAGTTTATATATATATCTTCAAGCATATATTTTAAAATTAATTCATGTTATTTTTTTTATAAATAATAGGATATTAATTATATCAATAAAACGTACAGTTAAGCATACTTTACAGGAAATAATATATTTTAGTTGCATAATATATTAATTATAATATCATTAATTATAATATATCTATATATGACATTATTATATATATTATATATATATATAATATATATATTAATATATATTA
The DNA here is from genome assembly GCA_015478945.1 of Trachelipus rathkii. Taxonomy (NCBI): domain Eukaryota; kingdom Metazoa; phylum Arthropoda; class Malacostraca; order Isopoda; family Trachelipodidae; genus Trachelipus; species Trachelipus rathkii. The sequence continues at coordinate 14,874 of JABUQX010080148.1, forward strand.
ATATATTATATATATAATATACTTATATATATATATATATAATAATATATATATTGATTAATTAATATATATTAACGGGTATAATTATGCTATGATATAAATAATATATATATAATATTTATTTATAATTAATATTATATATTTTATAATAAATATATAATGATATATATATTATAATATATATATAATATATTATATATATGATATATATTATATATATAGTATAGACTAGTATAGATATATATATATCTCAAATACAAAATTCAATTTACTAATTATAGTTCTATATTATATATAAATGTTATAATAGCTAATTTAATAATTATTACTAAGATATTGAATAAAATCTTAAATAAGCATAAGGATCTAAGGAAATGAGTAAAGGATCTTGAAAACTAATTGAAGGTTTCTTATATATATATTAATTTATTCTTTAATAGGAATATAAAATAAATTATAGTTATATATCTTACTTTCTAAATAATAATCCTAGAAATTTATATTTTTGTGTAAATAAGATAAACTATATCTATGGAGAGAAATAATATTTATTAATATTATTATGCGTAAATTAATAAATGTAGGTGTGAAGTTAGAGTATATAACAATTAAGAGTCATGATATAATAATTATCTCATAGAAATCCTATACTGAGATTATTATATATTTTTTAATTAACTATAATAAATATATCGTAATTGTATCAATTTTTTATTAGATCAATAATTATCGAGAGATATATTTTTTCTATAAAAACTCAGGAGGGAAATAAAATTTCCAAAATACAAAATAATTTAGGATTTGACGAAAAAATTAAAATGATATTAAGAGAAACAAATAAACAAACCCTGGTTATCTTAGTATTTTATCTTCCTTATTACTAATGTGCGAGACTTTGCTTCTATTCGTGATATTTTATCTCATTCTATTAAAATTGATATAATTAATATCGTTACATAATGTGCTCGACATTGAAAATGAGATTAAGCGTAACATGCTTGGTCAGATCCATTGGGGATGATACCGATCGCAGAAAATGGTCTATTTTTCTAGATGAGGGTTCGGAGGGTGTTCTACTTCTCCTTTCGGATAGTAGGTTTTGTATTCGTAAAGAGAGGTTTGAGTATGTAATTGAGGGGAACTGAATTTATGAAAACATTGAATATTAAGAAAGAGAAAACGATAAGCAGTCACACATTAAGTTGTTCACGAGTAAGCTCTACTTTTTAAATACTTTTTGGTGATATCTTAAGCTGATTTATTATTGATGCATATATTGGAATAGAAAACTGATTTTAAAGGGAATGTCTCGTATGGGAAAATACTTTTCAAAAATTAATGAAGGGAGACCAAGAGCATTCATCCGCTCCTCTCATACTGTATACTAATTATAAGCAATTACAATTGACAAATATATTGCTATATTTTTTTTTATTTTTTAGTGAAAGTACATGCTTTATATCTGTTTTATTGGACTTCAATCACCCAAAATCTTTGAAAGTTATTATGGCTAAAAGATATATATATATAACGAGCTCTCCAAAAAATGAGAAGGAACTTGACTAAGGACATTTTTTGCACTTGAAACTAAATTAAAATATAAATGCTGAAATAAATTATTTGAAAAAAAAGTTTTACAGAATATTGTAGTTGATAATATACAAAATAATAAAACAAATTTCAAAAAGTAAAAATAACGTCTATTTAGGAGAAACTAAGATTAAGAACATGCAATAGTACTATATGAAGAATTAAGACCTAAGGCTCAAGAAAAAAAGAAAGATGAGAATATCTAATTTGAAAATAATGTATTAATCATATGTACACTTACTATAGTTTGCTATAATATACAATAGGTAATTTGAATATATATATACTCTAAAAGATATAAAAGGTATTCACATAATGATATAGTCAGTATTATACCACCGTCCCCGCTGCCCTTCCTTCTCCTCTTGTCCCTCAACCATGAATCCGTTGATTTCTCATGCTTCTTTCCTCTAATATGAGTTGATGCAAAGAGCAGAGCTTATATATGGGTATAGATTTCTATTTCATAGACAGCACAGTAATCGCTCCAAGCCGAGTTGAGAGCACTCGCTTTGTAAGTATTTTTTTATTATATATACTATTTTTTTTTATAGGTCATATTGAACTATTACTAAGTGTTATATTAATGGACTGACAGGATCATATCTATGCATTTGATATCGATTGAGAACACGCGACTGGAAACTAAGTGCTCACAAATAATTATAAAATACTCAGTCAGACTTGAGAGCGAGAGCCAGATGATAGAAAACTCTGTGGATTTAAAATGGAGGACTCAGTTGAGCCGAGAACAGAGGAGCCGAGCCAAAACTAATTCTCGCATAATCGCATAATTTTAACGTTATTACACCGAGTACTAATTATAAAGTTATTAGTTATATGCGCGGAGAGAGAGATAACGAGAGATCCGATCACTCGGGAGCGAGAGTCCGGAGCGACAGTAAGCTCAAGATGCTACTAGACGGCAATCTCAGCATGCCACGTATGGCCAGGAGCCAGACCCTATAAAGCCAATCCCCAAGAGCCAGAGCACTAGAGCAAGATATGTTCTCAAAGCGACGAGCACACAGACCTAGAAAGACACAAGTCAGATCCATGAGTCCTAGACGCACGTAGAGCCCTATGTACGCTCCTGATTTACACCATTAATATATAATTGGAGTATGTCATGGTATTGTTTGAGAGGGGAATTTGGACTTTTGTGTGTCCACTCAAAAGTGAATCGGTAAAAAGTAAAACTGATACGCACAAGAGGCTTCTACATTTTAAAAAATTAAAATTGCTGGAATACGTTAATGTGAATACCTCTAAGTATAAGAAAGTCTTATTAAATATGTGAGCATTTTTTAAATTATTGAGTTTATCTTGAATTATATATTATATCGCTCTTCTCACCTCTTAGTAAACAGAATAGATTAATCTCTTGCCACTAATTGATAACTATAAATTCCGAGCAATAGAAAGGAGTATTTTGCATAATTGGCATATATGTTCTATGTACATTGTGAGCATTATTTTGACAATATAGATTGAACGTTATATTGAATATTATGTCATTGTAACAAATAGTTTTGATCAAATTTTTTAGTCATCAAGTCATGAATATCAGAGCCCCTAACTAATATATTAGTTTGTTGAGAAAGATAAATGTTATAAATTTTTCAATTATATTGAGTCATTATCAGTAACTTTATAATATTCATATTATATAAATTTTAATGCAACGAAGCCGATAATTTTAGGATCTGACAGATATATTAAAAAGTTTGTACCCAAAGAAGGTGTTTTATCATGTAAGCAAAATCAATTAATGTTTGTTTTGATTATATTATAATTGTCTGTCTGGAAAGTAGGAAAAAGAAACGGAATAAGCGGAAAAGTTTGTCAGTACCATAAATAATAATAACTTTTATAATTCAAATTTAATATGTGATGTCATTATCTTGAAAATTAGTATATCAATCTTATAAGTGTCTATCTATTGCTTATAAGTTTCTCTATTATGTGTGTTACATCTCAACGAGACAAAAAGGGTGTTAAGTGAAGACATTTAATGTCAATCTATCATATTAACCAAAGTAAGGTTGTTGTTGGTAGTCTTAAAGTTCATCTGTAAGTCATGGGGAAAAGAATAGTTCCTCGTGTTGTCGAGAATAAATGTGTGTGGATGTGAAAAGCACAGTGGACGGGCTACGCAGATGTGGTTGATGACAAATTCACTTTTTTCGTGGTCATAAGAGGCGCATATTGGAGTATTAGTTAAATTATGTGTTGGATCTCAGCCTCAAGGCATTTATCAAATAATGAGTAAACTCGCTCAGTGGCGACTCAACATGTAATCTTATATCTCGTATAGATTTGAGGATATGTATTCATGCAAAATAGAGTTTTTTATCAATTATATTATGTCCAATCTAATGTCTCTTAACTGATTTCAAGATACTAAGTTTGACTATATATATTTTTAGTATGTAAAATTGAATTAGCACAAATAATTCAAAATTATATAAATTCGACTTAAATATAATTGCTATATATTAAATGAACATAATAGAAGTGTTTGAATTAAATTTATAGAATCTATTTTATAAATCTATTTGATGAAATAGAGAGATAGAAATGTGGATAATAATAAATGTGTGCACGATTAATTTGTAATAGGAAAACTAGATTGAATTATATATATTAATAGGATAAATTAAATTGGATAGTATTCAAAACTCAATTTTGTTGGATTCATTTACTAATTAAGGATTGTGACAGTATTTTATTTCACATTTTAAACAGAATTGGCCTGATACACGTTTCTAATGAATACAGTCTTTTAACAATCCTTATGATTTGTAACTTTATAAATATGGTACATAATTTGCTCTGTTAATTTCTTATACTTATTAAAACACATATTAAACCATACAACTCCAACAATTACATTTCACAAATAAAATTACAGATGCAATGTTAATCAAAAGAGATTATTTTGGTTTCTTTCATTCTAGACTCTAAAATGTTGTTCCGTCAGTTCTACCTACAAAATAATCTCTTTCTCATTGGAACTAACAATTATATCCTAGAAAATATTGAAACGAAACCAAGTTGGGGTATCAAAGGACCAATGAACCGGAAATGAAATGTCGAAAATTTTTAGGGTGTAGCCAGAGTCGAATCCTGAGCAAATGTAAAATAAATTTTCAATTTAAATATTTTCAAATATTAAAATTGAAAATAAAAGATAAAGAATCAGTATCCAGCAATATTTTTTATTATACTAGATTTCAAAATTTCATAATGGAAGTAGTCAGGTATGCTTTTGGAACACAAAACTAGTACGCCTCGTCTGCAGTTAAATCTTCTAGCACTTCTAGCACGGTATTTTTTCTAGCAATATGGGCCGACCAAGGTGTCTAACCCTATATAATCGATGATGCTGAATCGATTCCGCTAATTTATAATGGAATCGGATCACTTCTAGCAGAATTTGTATCCCCTACCCCCTTTTCTAGAACACCTAGTCTATTTTTTATTCTTCAAGCTATATGCTCGAGTTAGATGTCAAATAATAGGTAATGGATGTTGCCGAGTCGAAAGCTGCTATTGCCGAGCGGCTTGTTTCAACAGTTGCGTTGTTAGAACGCATCGGCATGCGTTTTTGAGGGGCGAAGTATTCCTCTCGTTCAAGGTATAATGCCAGAGTATGGTATGGAATACGGGGTATAGGGGGTCTGCGAATGATTCCCGGTATTACCAAAGTGTGGATCGGAACATCCCTTAATGCATTTCACACCAGTGTTGGCGGTGCTCATGTATATTTTAGGTTTTAAAGGTTTCCTAGGTAAGATATCCTCTTCAAACTTGCCACCGTGGTTGGTGAAGAAGGCGCTGCCTGCCTGGCCCCAAGGGCTAAGAGGGAGGGGGTCTGAGCCTCCCAAACCTGGAAAATTGGAATTAGAAGCGGTTGAAATTCTGGAAGTGGATAAGAAGAGAAATGAGTGAAATAAAGTAGTTAGTTTAAATTAAGTGCCGGAGCATATGAGCTGGAGCTGGAACTGAATGGCAGAGACAAGACTGGAATTTGGCTAAAGTGTATATTTAGGTGAAATGAAGTGTGTAGGTTTATATAATGTTTTAAAAGGACATAAAGATTTCCGACATTTGAGTGTTTCAACAACCCTAAAATGAGTTTGGACGGCCCATTTGAGTGGGGTCCAACTAAAAAAGAAGAAAAGCACAGATGGCCTAGCAGAAGAAGAATTATGACGAAGGAGGAGGAATAGAAGGAAAGGAAAAAGAAAAAAGTCTCACATGATGGAGCAAATGAGCCAAAGCTGGAGCACTGAGCCGGAAACGGAGCCGGTGATGGTGCTAGAGTCAGAAGAAAAGCACAGATTGCATAGCCGAAGAAGATGAAGGAAGAAGTGAAAAGAATGTCTCTGTTGTGCCGGAGCAAATGACTCATTGGTAGGTGTCTGTGCCCGAAGCATGGGTAGCCCCTGTTAAGGACCCGACTTAGTGACCTGTACTTATAACCATAAAGGTAATTTCTATATGTTTTCATCACGAAGCAACATGAATAACAATAGTTTGAAAACTCTCGGAGGTGTCTGAGAACCCCATTTGAGATGGGGTCAATGTTGCACAAAATATGGAACTCAGCACATTTATGTACCATTGGCTAAGAATTTGCTGCACAGTATAATTTAATCTATCATTACCCTTAACTGGACTAAACACATCAACCTATCATTATCTAACTAACCTGATTCATATAACTTTTCAATTACAGCATCTTCTCTCTCTCTCTCTCTTCTCTCTCTCTCTCTCTCTCTCTTCATCTCTCTCTTCATCATCTAACCTTCATTTCTCTCTCTTCTCTTATCTAAATGTCATTGACCAACATTAATATTTATTCGTATATTTAATATTAAACATTTCGTTTCCTTTCGTATTTTCATTCAAGTTTTTCTTTAGTCTATTTTTTTTGTTTAATATTTTTTTTATTATTTTTAAAAAATAACTCTACATTTATATTTTTTATTTTTTATTTTAAAACTTTTTATTCATAAAATTTTATCTTTTTTGTTAAAAAGTTTATAAAACATTTTGTTTGTACTAAAATCTTATGAAATTTTATTAAAAACTTGTACTTTATTGACCCTAAAGCAGTAAAGCAGTAAAGCAGTAGCGCAAGCATTTAACTCCACGCTACACCTCCCCTGCCATTCCATGTCCTGCTCTTTTGACCTATTGCTTTACGTCATATTTTTGCCATGTGTTAAGTATAAACACAGCAAAATAAATTGTTTTGTATGAACATAGCATGTAATTTATTAAAAACATTTATGTTTTTATTAAAATTTCATCCTTTTTAATTAATAATATCAATTAATCACTTAAATTTATATCATTCATTCAATGTTAACTAAAAATATTTCAAAGTTTTTAAATTTCTATTATAAATCATTGTCCTTGAAACACGAATTTAATGTTATAATTATTATTATTATTATTATTATTATTATTATTATTATTATTATTATTATTATTATTATTATTATTATTATTATTATTATTATTATTATTATTATTTATTAATCATTATTATTATTATTATTATTATTATTATTATTATTATATGACTGTTTAGCAGAGAATATACTAACAAACTTTTAATAAATGTTTCACTTTAACATATATTTTAGGAATAAACTTTTAAGACGTATTACAAAGCATCACGCAATAGTAATGTCTAACACTTTTAGGCTTATACCAATTAAACTCTGCCTCTCCTCTCATAAAAAAATACAATGCATGAAAATGATTTTTACGCTATATCTACTTTCATAACATGATACAATACTGATATATATATATATATATATAATACCTTATATATATTTTATATTATAAAAATAATATATAAATATATTATATAATATATATAAAATAAATATATATATATATATATATATATATATATATATATATTATATATTATATATATATATATATATATATTATATATATATATATATATATATATATATATATATATATCTTTATATAACTTATTATTCAGTTAGTGTAATAATTAAACAAACTGAGCCAATACGGCAACAGTGTCTGTAATGGTGATCTGACAACACTGTGTAGATTTGACAGATGCGTATGTAAGTTTGATCTGTCAAAGCTGTACAGACTCAGAGAGGATGTGTATTTAAAGCTGAAAAACCAGCAGCTGTTTATTTTTACTCATAGACTCTTAAGATTAACATCTCAAGAAGCAGTCGGTAGATTCATGATTATTTTGAAAAATTATTATATCAGCTCATGCAAGATTTTAGAATGTTTAATACTCCTTGTACATTGTAAGTGGTTTATTTGTTATTAATAAAATATATTCTAATTTTTAAAATGTGCTGTACACATCATAATAGTAGTTAGTAACTTATTTAAAGTAATTAAATACATATTCTAATGAAAATATGACGAACATAAATAATACTTGTGCATATTTAACAATTTTGTTATCCCAATTAATTCAAATTAAAAGGATATATTTATATATATATATATATATATATTAATATATATATATATATATAATATATTAGATATATATAATAATATATACTAATATATATATATATAATATAATATATAATTATAATATATATATATATATACTATATATAACTATATATATATATATATAATATATTATATATATATATAAGAATTGATGATATGTTTAATAATATTTCAACGGCATTAAGTTAGTCTTAAATGTATAATATTAACACGGTTTATTACCACCAGAAATCTAATAACCTTAAGTTTTATTATCTTACTTTAATCATCAGCTAAAATAATGAAATTTCATTCAGGCAATTCTTACAAAAAATGAGTGCTGCTATAACAGGAGGTTGAAGACCCAATATACGACATAACGGCATGACTCTGTAAAGAGAAACTTCAGGAGGGTCATTACTTACGAAGTAAAGGTTATAGATGATAACTTCTTCCACAGATCAAGAGAACTTTAAAGCATCAATTCTAAATTGCTACTAATAAAGTTGTTGATAGCTGTTCTATCGTTGCTAATTAGAATATGACACTACAAGTATGAGAGTAGTCATCAATCTCACGTTCCTTAATGATCTTTCAACTGACCGGAAATATTATGTAAACATCAGTTTTAGAGACATATCCGATAATCTACTCGGTGAAAGGCAGATGATGAGGACGGGAAGGCTTCCTTCAATCGGAGATATAAGCTAATCTTTCACCAAATTCAAAGTAGTAGCTACTGCATTCATGATAGCTAAAGGAAAAGGTATTGATAACGACAAAGGTATATCTGAGCCACAAAATGTTGGTTTCAAGCATCCTTAATTAGTAAAGTTCATCTCTAGAACGGCACTGTTGGCTGGGCTTTCAAAGTTGTCGTGTTGTTTAGGAAAATAGCACGGGTGTGTGTAGAGTCCAGAGGTATTCACACGTATACAATTAAGAAAGTTGCAAAAGTATTAGATGAAAAATGTGGTAGTAATTATGCAGATTCTTTCATAGTTACCGACTTTGAAAAAATCGAGAATATCGAAAAATGTCGTATAATCGTATTTGATTCTGAAGGTAATGAAGTAAAAATACTTTATAATCCATTCAACGAGAACAGAGATGATTCATTATACGTCATCGGTCATGATGGAGAAAACCATTACTATGCAGTAACTGAAAATAAGTTGAAGCTATGCTTCGAGAACACCAAGAAAAGAATGCATATAAGAACAGTATCTTTTGTACTTATTGTTACATTTTCAGCAGTAATAATATCACACATAAATTAGATTGGGAGCATTATGGCCTTAGACAGAGTTTAGACGATAAGTGTCGAGGTTCACTCAAACATGATGGTATATTCCATGAATGTCATGAATGTAATCGTGAATTTTATAATGCTGAATGTTATAAAAATCACCAAGATAATAATACATGCAGTAAAATTAAGATTTGCAAACTCTGTCTTACACCGAAAAAGGCTAATCGCTATGGTAGTTTTAAGCATGAATGCACAGAAGCTTATTGCAAGACGTGTAGTACATCTTGCGAACCTAAAGAACACGAATACCATATATGCTATATGAAAAAAAAATAAGAAGAAGAAAGATACTGATCCCCTGGTCTATACATGCTACTGCGATATAGAGACATACCAAGAAGATAAAGGTCCTAACACTAAAGGAAGAAGAATAATAGAATTGACTCCATATTTACTGGTATGCCAGATGATTTGCTATTTGTGCACAGTTAAGGAGGGTGAGAATGTACATTCATATTGTGGCCCTCGTACAACTACATTTATATTAGAGGGCGAAAAATCGCCTGTGAATCAATTTGTAGATTTTCTAATGGGTTTTTCAGAGAAGAATCCTGATGCAAAAGAAATTGTAGCTGCGCATAACGGAGGGAAGTTTGATCATCAGTTTGTATATGCATCTCTTCTTAAACATCCTAGTTCAAACTCGATCAGCAACAACCCTATAAAAAGGGGTAATAAAATCATTTCAATGGGTTCTAATGGAAATATAGTATTTAGAGGCACATTGCTGTTCATCCCCTGCGCTCTGAAAAGTATGCCTAGTTGCATGGGTCTTAGTGATAAAGGATACTCCATAGGATTCTTCCCATATACATTTTTAAATAATAAATCTTTAGAATTTAAAGGGGTTATTCCAGAAAAGAAATTTTTCGAAATAGAAAAAATGTCAGCAAATGAAAAACAAGAATTTGAAGAGTTCTATATTAGCTTTAATGAAAAAGAATACAACATTTTTGATGAATGCTAAAAGTACTGTGTTCAAGATAGTAATATACTTATAAAATGTTTTGAGAAGTTCAGGGCTAGTTTCGTTGAAACATTTGAAATAGAATGTCTTGACAGTTGTACAACGATTGCATTCTTTATGCTTTACAATCTATAAAAAAGTATTCATGCCTGAGTTAAAAATTACTATTCTAGGTAGAAAGAACCCTAAACCTTTCACCTATGAATATATTCGGTGGATTATATATCAGAAAAAACTGCACAATGTAAGTATAAGACATGCTCGAAACGGCGGTGAGAAAGGTTTCAAAAATTAAAAACATTTGGGTGTATCATGACGGATTTCGGATGTGGAATGGTAATAAAAACTGCATTCTTGTATCACGGATGTGCATGACATGGACATAAAAACTATAATAAGGGTAAGGGAATGCTACATGGCTTATCGGCTGTTGACAGCTGAATTCTCAACATGAAACAAGAAGGTTGGTATAAAGAAGCCGGTTTTAATGTCATACGTGTGTGGGAATGTAAATGGAAGGTACAAAAGACCCAAATCATTCAAAATCCTGATCGTATAGATGAAAACATTAGTCTTAATGACTATACTCAACGTCTTAGCAACGATGTTGTTAACAACAGACTTATAATAATAGATAATTCATTGTTCGGAGGTCGCACAGCGCCATTCGTTCATCACTATCCATCGACAGAAGGTAAGAAGAACATTTATCTAGACTATTCATCACTGTACCCTCACATGTAGCAACGAATGAAGTATCCTTGTGGTCCACCAGAGAACCTAACTGGCGATAAAGGACCGGACATTGAATCATTCCAGAGATGTTTCAGTGACAAGTACTTTGGTGTTGCTTGCATAAAGATCCTGCAACTTGTCCTCGCTGAACGGGCTAAAAATAAATTAGTGTTTCCACTATGTGTAAAATGTGTTAAAGATAACTGTTCAAATTGAAATCGTACCGATAATGAACGTGCTAGTGAAGGTGTGTATACAGAACCTGAATTTATTTCAATTGGCTATGGACATGGGTTACAAAATACTCAAAATATTTGAAGTTTGGTCGTTTAAAGAGAAGAAATTTTTATTCAAGGCGTTGATAGAATACAAATCACTTTTGACTAAAAATAACCGACCCTGAGGCACAAACAGCAAATCTAATGATATTTGACGAAGACGATCCTTGTTGATCTTCTGAGAGGAAAAACTAAAGAGTTTTGCCTCATCTTACTTCAAAGAAAAAGAAAGATCCTCGCACTCTCTTGTTAAATAACTAACAATTGATCAAAAATAATCACAGCGTAAGCAACTATGATTTGAAAAATTGTGTCTATAATTCTCTTTTGGAAGTGTCTCACTAAAAAGTTGCCTATCTCCACTTAATATTGAGTATTAATATGATTTTATTGATTTCACAGCGTATAATATAGCGATACTATAATTCAATATATCCAGTCACTTGTTTTCGCAGTGCCATAATTTTCATACGACCAGTAACCTCTATCTTGTTAAACTGGTCTGATTGGATGAGTTGAAAAATCAGCTCAGAGTGTGCTATACCGAGGTTAGAATGTTCGAGTAAACTCTCGTGCAAATGTAGCTAGTGTATAATTAAGAGATCCAATACAAAGCAATTCTATGAATCGTCTCAACTACAACTTAGACAACATAATGTAGCCCACTTGTCTCGGTTATGAGCAACTATGCATATGCAGTATAAATGCTAAATAATAACGAATAAAACTTATTGGAATAATATGAGTTAAAGATGGATGGTCACTGTCGTACTATAGTGTATACTCAGAATTTCTCTGCGTTTGTATGCTCTCGATGAGGGAAGAGAAAAAGTGATGAAGTTCCTGAATCAGGTAATTTGTTTAGGTTAACATAACAGTGAAGAATAATGCGGATTATGGTTATGGTACATACCGGTGATTCCTTTTATGTTACACGCCGAAGATCTATTATAATATGATTGTATCTGAGGAAATGAAAGCAAATCTTCAGAAGGAAATATAAAATATATATCTGAATAAGCTAAAGGTCATTTATAATTTAATAAAGCACGTAAAGATTTAACTAATCAAAATTCTGGATCAAGGCTCCGGAAAGGCTAGTAATATTCACAGCTCTATTCCTAGCAAATCACCTAATTTTTCATATGTTAATGTGAGTGGATGAGTATCTCATTTTGTTTGTACTAGATAATCAGATACAAAATATGCATGCTAGC
>JABUQX010080148.1:37500-40153 GCA_015478945.1 Trachelipus rathkii
CATGTAAATGTTGGGTAATATGGGTGGTTTTTTTGCAACCTGTGATAAATTCTGAGGGCCTGAATTTTGAGAGATTTGTAATTTATTTGTGTTCCGATTAGAGAGTGCTGGGAACATGCTGGTGAGGCCCATAGTTTAGTTTTTTTAAGGGTTGTTTATAGGTAAAGAGGTGAGTGTGTGTTTCCCTATCGCCGAATGTGTTGGGATAGGGTTCGGAGGGTATTTTAGTTTTCGTTGTGTTGAGGAAGTGATTTGGTCAATGTGGGGGGAAAAAGTATCATAGGTAAGTCCTAATATTTTTGGGGTTTGGTTTAATGGAAGGGGGTGAGGTTTTAATATATTTCCGTATATATATATATATATATAGTACTATATATATATGCAAGTGATAATGGATATGTGAGTGTGAGAAGCTTGGTGTCAGGGAAATTTCTGATTGGTATTTAACAATTTATTACCCCTTACCAGGATTAACATGTGAGAAAGAAGGCAGAAACCTGGTTATGGAATAATAACTGGTAATCAGACATCGGGTCAAAGTTGGCTTCTCAGACAGCTGCCGTAGATTCGTTTTGTCAAAAAACTTATGTATGAAGGATATACATTGTAATATTCGATACTCTGAAAATATTCATATACTAAGCAGAATGTAGAAGTGACTCAATATTTGATTAAAGTGTTTGTATTAGAGGTACTTTGGCCTGCATCATAAGCTATTTGAGGGTACCGCACAGCTACTCGCTATCGTGCTGGTAAGCCATGATCACAGTACCGAAAATGTCCCTTCCCTCAGCCATATGATACAGTGTACTTTATTGCTTCGCGGCTGAGCAATTGGTGAGGACTTTCTTTTTCTCGGCGCTCCTTCAGTGGCATTCCGGCTTTAGATCTGCATCTCATGTCTAAATGACAATTTTCTTCATAGACTTGACAATAAGACGACCAAATAGGCGGACATCCTCGCTTCCGTCTCGAGTCCGCTCCCAATGAGTGTGTGTCCATTTGCGTGACGTTCTGATATGGAGACTCTTTTGCTATTGTGTCCTCCGATATCTGGATGATTTCCTTCCTCCTTCCTCCTCCTTCCTCCTTCGTCAATCTTCTTCTTACCTTGCAGCTCCTCGTTAAGTTTCATAAATCTATCTTGTGTCATTTGGGGTGAACACAATTCGAGTAACAAACGTGTGTGCCGGTCCCATATATATCTCATGCGGATTTGTGTGAGGTGTGCATGAAGAGCCTCCTTATAATTGGAATCTATTAGTCGGCATTGTAATAACATGTTTGAGGTGAACGGATATATATACTATATATATGATATCGCATAATCGCTTTTATAGTTTATGTTCTATTGCGTGAGTATATTAGTATATATATATGATCTGTGGGAAAGGGTGACATTTGTAGAAGCCCCATTAAATATATATAAGTGTTAGTTTGTTAGAGGCGATGAGAGGGCTTGATTGGTTATGTATATATAGTCATATAGTTAGTTGAGTGCCCTATTTTATGTAAGAATTCTATATATTATATATAGTAGTTATGGAATCCTGATGAGATATATTATATAATAGGTGTATTAGAAGTAATAAAATAATTTATACTATATGAGTTATTAAATTTATAATTATATATCTATTACTATTGAGCAGTTACTTAATGGAGCCAGACCAGAAAAACTGGGCTGGGAGGGGGGATTAGGGCGTCATTTTTTGGTGTTTGAGTTTTGGTGATTATGATAATAGTGCTTGTATTTATTCAAGTATATTAGTGGAGTATAGAAGTAAATATAATGATGAATTGAAGTTGCCAAGATTGTTGAGATTTCTGTATTAAGAGGAATTGCTTTTTCTCCTAGGTGTTTAGTGTAGGTGGAAATGGAGCTCCTGGAACCTTCGTTAGTTCTGATTATAAATTTTATTAGTAGGGTTATTTAATTGTGGATTTCTGATATATCAATAAATATTGTTTGTGTATGGGTATATATTATATATATAGTGTGAGGTATGTATATAGGTAGTCATAAATATGGAGTTATTATCTTATGGTTATAGTTATTTATTTATGTATATTTTCCATATCGAATTAATCCTGAGAGTGGGCTTGTGAGTTTATGTCTTTATGGAAAGTATTAGTTAGTATATACGTTATAAATGATATTATATATATATTTATTTACACCTCATTCACATTAAATATACAGCTGGAGCCAAGAATTATCCGAGTGCTGGCCTTCGCCATCAGCTCCAGCTCCGGACTCCAGCGTGCCTCCGGCACTTAAAGGTATAATTAAACTCCACTTATTTTTCTTTTTTATTTCATTGATGCTTCTATCCACGCTAAATCTTTCACATTATACTTTCTTTAAGTATGCCAACTATTCGCAATTGTTATTACTATTTCTTCATGAACATCTCCTGCCCTTCATGTGTACTGTACGGTTGTCTTTAGACGGTCAGCCGACCTTTATGACAATTATAAGAATTGGTCAACACTCTCAGTTCTCACCAACTCTTGTATACACGTATTAAATAAGGGAGATGCCAATCACACATATCTATTGCACTTAAGGAGAAATTCTTCATTTGCTTCTCATTCCATTCATTAATGACCAAGGACGTTCTTTTACTTGCTTTTTAATATCTAGGAACTG
>JABUQX010080149.1:0-2500 GCA_015478945.1 Trachelipus rathkii
ATGAGTGAATTAGCTGGATACCATATCCGGCTGAAGTTAACCGATTATCCGGCCGTATCGGATAGTATTTAGCCGATAGCCGATACCGATATCCGGCTGTAGTCTGTTATATAGCTGCCGGGCTGGGATGACTAAATAAAAAAAATTTCATCGTGTTAGTACTGCTACAAGTTTTATTTAGATTATCTAAATTTTAGAGAGTTTTTATATTTTTAAAAATATAATAAATTAGTGTATAAATTGTCCTTAAATAGAAGATTGAAAATGCAGTTTTTTAAACTTTGTTTTAAATGAAAAGTTTATTGACAGATTTTAATTATATATTTTCAGTGTATACAGTTGAGTATGTTAGCTTTAAATACTGGCAAAGTAAATTTATGTTCCAAACAGTGCATAGTGGTTAAATCGTTGGGTCTAACTTGGCCCGATTCAATTTCCATAAAAATGATATTAGTTAAATTGGGCTACCATTGCTATTCTTATTTTTTATGTAGCCTATTGTTACTGAGCATTTTTATTACGTATAGCTAATTTAAATATAATAAACAGTTACTTTATATTAGGTAAAAATTAAAAATAAAAATGAAATTTATATGGAAAATATGAATTCAAAGTGTCAAAATTCTGTCTCCACGAACAAGTGTGAATTGGGCCATACCACATTTTTATTCTTATTTTTTATTTATCATTATTGAAATTTAATTACTTATTAATAATTTAATATAATAAATATTCATATATAAAAATTAAAATATAAAAATTGAATTTATACATAAAAGAGGAATTTAAAAAGATGACCCAATTCACCCCACAATGCAGGTCCGATCACCCCTTTCCAACTGAGCCCAATGAGCTTTATTTAAAACTTTAACAAACTATGATTATTAGAATTGCAATTTTATTATTTTTTTGTGTGCTTATGTCTTACAAACTAGGTTTTATAAATCCATGAACATATAGTCGGATGTCCGGAGATATCCGCATACATGCGCACTGCAAATATAGAACCTCAGTACTATATACCGATTATATATATATATATATATATATATATATATATATATATATATATATATATATATATATATATATATATATATATATATATATATATATATATATATATATATTTTTTTTCTTTTTTCTTCTTTCTTCTTTGCCCGAGTGTGTGTGTTAGGTGCTACACAAGCATCGGAAAAGAAAAAGTAGTAGGGAGAACATGACAAACGTCGAAAAGAAAGCCCAACCTCCCCCCCCTGTACCATTAATTAGTGAGAGCTAAGCACAGACAGAAAATCCACCCTAGAGCATCATGGGACCGCGACGGACCCTCACTATGGTAAATCGTCAATGTAAGGGTTCATCCCCTGACCCAGGTGGGCCACAACCATGCCCCCATACAAAACCCCGCCATTCTCTCCTATCATGCACCTTTATTCTCGCCTCTGCCAAACTCACATTTCTCTCATTCCTTCAGACATCTAAGCATCGGGCTCAATCCACTTTCTTCGGTCTCCCAGCCGGTCGGTTCCCAACACACTCACCACTATACATCCGCTTAACAACCTACTATCATTCATCCTTTCCATGACCAAACCATCTCAAATATACTTTCTATTTATTCCTCTATTTACTCCCTTTTCTTCACACTCCCACACAACTCTCTAATACGTTCATTCCTCTCTCTATCAATTCTTCCACCCAGCACACCCCCTAAGACTGTCCATCTGAACACATTGAACTTAGATCTATACTTCTTATTCCAGACCATAGTCTCACTACCATATACACAACACAGGTAACAACATAATCCCTCATGTAAGACCCTAGCGCACTCAAGACTTAGTCCCTTTACATTCACCAACGATTTAATTGCACCAGCCACCTTCCTGCCATTCAACTTTCCTACTACACCTGCATCATCCGTTCCCTTCTCATCCAACATATACCCTAAATATTTAAATCAGACACTTGTTCTAGCTGCTCTCATAATCTAACATAACTTCACACTGAGTGCTATCCTCTCACCTCACAACCATAACCCTACTCTTATCCACGTTTACTTTCAAGCCCCTCCTTTTACACCCTGCCAAATCTCTCACCAACCCTCTCAAACTCTCTCTTCAGATTCGCCACACAGGACCAAATCTTATCCGCATATAATAAGTAGGGGCACTCTCCACTCTATCTCCATTCTCCACCATTCTAACACCATTTCCTGCCATCCCCACCTCGAATTCTTTCATAACCCCATCCATATACAAATTGAATAACCAAGGAGACATACCACAACCCCTGTCTTACTCCGCTATTAATCCTTAAACCAATCACCATTGACACCATTTATTCTTACACGCTTTCACTATCGTCATACATACTTCTTTGATTCCATTCAGGAGCTTACCACCAACACCATATGTCACTAACACCTGCTATACCTTTTCCTATTGATACATCATACGTACCTGTTGCAAATCCACATAAAACCTAAATACACTTA
>JABUQX010080149.1:7500-32500 GCA_015478945.1 Trachelipus rathkii
AAATATATTAAAATATATATATATATATATATATATATATATATATATATATATATATATATATGTTATATATATATATATATATATATATATATATATATATATATATATATATATATATATATATATATATATATATATATATAAAATTTGAAACGCTACTTTGTCTTTAGAAAAAAATTAAATAAAAGGTTGGATGTCAATTAAATTTACCATATGAAGTTATATATATATATATATGTTATCAAGCTAAAAGTTTTTTAATCAATTTTTTTTACTTTTTTTAAAAGTTGTCACTCCCTACTCGTCGGGCAGAGCCCTATCTAAGAAGGGGGTATTGAGAGCGCTTCAAAAAGTCAACAGCAACGTAAATTGCGCAGATGAGCACAGACGTGGGCCTTAAAGTGAGGGGGAGACAAATTCAGCAGGACACAGAAGATGGAAGAGAGTTTCACAGAACAGAGGTGGTATGGGAAAGAAGGAAGCACCGTAGCGTACTAGTCTGGAGTTACTGATATCCACACAAAAACTCATGCGCAGACACACACCTCTTGTGCTACGCGGGCGCCGTAAAGGTGGTGGTAGTACGCGAGCTCCCTCGAGCACCTGCTGCTGTGGTACCTATAGAAAAGAGATAGCACCAACATCGCGCCGCAAAGATAGAAAGTCAAGTGAAAGTACGGAACATTTTATAAGTCTTTTGGCCTTTGACTCGACCCTGTCCAAAAGCCGGGTGAAACCAGAGCTCCCCTAGATGAGAAAGCAGTACTCCATGTACATGGGCGGATGAGGCCCATGTTTAGCTGGAATAGCTGAGAAGAAGAAAAAAAGTCTCTGCAGTCTAAACAGAACTCCAGTTTTTTTTGAGGCTGCCCTAGCAACCGTTGTGATTTGTGAGGCTTCCAAATATTTTTTTGTTTATGCTAAGGCCAAGGATGTTTATATTGTCAACAGGAGAGACGAGAGAACCGCCGAAAGAGATAGAAAGTTAGATGGTGTTTTTAGAGAGGATACCTTGCAGCAGCTGAATTTTTTTAAAGAATTAAATTTCACAAGGTTGAGACGACCCCATCCGGAAATTCCATCCAGATAAGTGAGAATAGAATCGGAAAGTTATTTGAAACGAGAAAATTCTTAGACCTAACCGAGGCTTTAGTGCTTTGTCAAATGGGGTGATGAATGAAGGGTAAAGTCCATCAAAATATGGGTGGATATTGTTATGTTTGCAGGTGAAAAGATCATTACTGAGGAGTTGGAATAAAGTAGGAGATAAGATAGAACCCTGAGGAACACCATACTATTGACAGAAAAGGGAAGAAGTCGCCCCTATCAACTACAGCCTTTAGCGATTTGAAAGAAAACTAGACATAAGTAAGCAAAGAGGAGGAGGAAAGGAGGGGAGCCTTGAGAGCAGTGACGCGTGCCATACCCGGTCAAATGCTTTGATATGTCAAGCGCCACCACGCAAGTCTCCCCGTAGTTCTTAAGAGCGAAAAACCATAAATCAGTAAGATAGGAAAGTATATCGTCAGTAGACCTCGAGCGCAGAAAGCCATACTGGCGATCGGAAAGAAGTGAATGAGATTCCAGATGATCTAAGAAATGAGAGTTGAGAAGTGTTTTCAAAATCTTAGATAGAATACAAGCAAATTATAGGGCGATAGTTAGAAGGATCAGAGCGGCTTCCTCTTTTTTTGGAATAGGTTGGACATAAGTCCAACACTGAGGGGAAAGTGTTAGTATTGAGACATAGAGAATATAGTTGAAAGAGGGTAGGGGCCAGCACGGAAGCACACTCCCTCAAAACTCGGGGATGAATGCCGTCCGAACCACCTTCCTTCCTAACGTTCATATTAATTATTAATTATAAATGATCAATCTTTAAAGTTAAAAAAATCAGATGCTTTATAGCAATATAATTGTCACTTTAGGGATCTGAATATACTAAACATATTGTAAATCTTCAGACATGGTTCAAGAAAATAAACACACCTAAGTATACTTCGAAAAAATTGTGTTTCTAGTAGCAACAAAATCTCTGAAAATATAAAAGTTAAAAAGGTTAAACAAAGTTTTCTAGAAGTTATGTGAGGTTTTTAAGAGCCACACGTGTTAAAAAAAAAAAAAAAAAACACAAACACACACAGGAATAAAGTGCCTAAAAACATACTTTGTCAGTGCAGAAATCAGTGTACTATCCATATTAGATTTATAGCTCCGGTTAGCAGCCCCCTACAGGGTCCTGGAAGTGTGAACTTCAGGTAAAGGGGTTTCTCAGAGGCAAAGTAGGTAATATGTATATGCTTCCCTTTATTTAATGAAATTCAAAAGTTTACATTTCCCCTGGTTTGTTCAATCAATGTTAAGAAATTGAGAAATGCAATTTTCTCTACATAAATTGTTCACCCCAAAAAGTTACAATCTTAATCAAAGATTTCACGAAATAAAAAATTATTAACATTCAATGTACCTTTATTTCCTTTTCGCTTAATTTTCTTAGAGCAACTTTTGGATACGCAGACTCAGAAACTTTCTTAAAAAACATCTCTTCTGATTCAAGCTCTATTTCTGGATCCCCTGTCTTCTGAATTCTTCTGATGACATTATCTCTTCTTGAGGCTTAATACATTCCTTAAAAGAGAGAGAGAAAAAATACAATATTATGATGAAATGGTAAAATATTTTAGTCATACTTATATATAGATATAAGTATGACAGTTATATAGCAGCAGTTATTGGTGTTATATATATATATATATATATATATAGAGCATATATATATATGTTGTTATATATATATATATATATTATATATATATATATATATACATATATATATATACATAGAGATGTGTAAATATAAATAAATTATTATTATTCTTATATATATATATATATATATATATATATATATATATATATATATATATATATAAATTCTTGTCTATGTGTTGAAAGGACATATATATATATATTATATATATATATATATATATATATATATACACTTTTAATATATTAATATTAAATGTATATATATTTTATTTTAAGGTTATTGCAATTACACTATCTACAATTATGCTATATATACATATACATATATATCTGTAGACTAAAAATCTTTATTTTCATATATATTATTATATATATATATTTTATATATTTTTGATATTTTTGCATTCCCCCATTACATTTGATATATATTCATATATATATATACATATTTGACATTAATATTGGATATAATTTTTGAATTGTTACTGTACTGGACCCACCACAGCACAACAATGAAGCAGCCACAACTGGGTTGAAATAATCAATTCCATGGGTGGATCCTGGCTCATACTTATTTTTTAAATTCGGTCAAAAAAATAAAATAGCAAACATAAATAAAAGGTGTCCTCACATTATATACAGTCCTAATGCTACATAACAATATAATGTTGCTAAGAATATTTAGTTCTTGGAAAGAGAAGATAGTTACTATCAAAGTGGGAGGATTTAGAAGATTTGGGATAACCTTTTAGAAGGTGTTATGGAACCATAGAGTAGGAAAATCATGATGGCGAATGAGGTCCAGTTGGGCAGAGCACTGTAGGAACCGACTCAAGTGAATTTTGTTGTCGTGGTTGTTCTAATTTAAATGGGTTAGCTAAAAATTAGAAATGTAAGTCAAAAACACTGGAAAGTCTTAAAATTTAGGATGATAATTAAATATAATTTCAATTAACTAATAATTAAATTATAAAAAGGAATACATTTAATTATTTCAATTAAATAAATATTTTCGAAAGAAATTTTTAGAAAATAACTGATTTTCTAGAAGAATAAGTTGTATTAAATATATATATATATATATATATATATATATATATATATATATATATATATATATATATATATATATATATATATATATATATATATATATATATATATATATATATATATATATATATATATATAAATTATATATATATATATATATATATAAAGAAAGGGATATATATATATATATATATATATATATATATATATATATATATATTTAAGCAGTAAACCCTTTGTCAGAGTGATATATTTACTTCCAGAGAGGAAGCCCTTGATTCTTTCTTTTTGGCATTATGCCTTTACTGTCACTTCATTTTATTACTAAATGTACACAAATTAAAAACATTGTTAAAGACACTTTTTTTAATGAAATAAATTTTAAAAAGGAAAGCTAATTTTCGTCCCGACACGCGAAAACCTCTTCAGGCAGGGACTGGATTTCTTTCTTGATCTTCATCAGTTCAAGTGTGTTTCAGCTGGTCTGCTATTTTCTTCATGGTGTTGTTGAAATATTTTGATGTTTTCAGATATCCATTTTGTATAAAATCTATCTTAACTTCACCGGGATGCTTATTGTAGTTGTTACTATTATAAATAAATGCAAAAGGATTCCATGATTTTGCGATGGTTCGTGTGATTGATATTTCTGATCATCTTCATATTGTTGATATTGATAGAGTGGCCTGTGTTACGCCTATGACTTGTTAAAGCTGAATTTATGCTGTCCTTGTGCAGGTCATCTGTATGTTGATTTTTTCTTCTTTGCAAATCTATGGTTTCACCTATATATTTTTTTGGGCAATTATTAGATGTGATATATACAGCTTTGGGGGAGATTTTCTTTTCGTTTTGGGGGTTTGAGAATGTTTTTTAAGGTGATGTTATTTGATGGAATGAGGGTAATATTTTTTGGTAATATTTGTTTTAACGAATATAATGGTAATTGAGGAATTGGTAAAAAGGAGGTGTTGCTATTTTTCGGGGGAAAGGTGCTATAGTACCTCTTTTTTGCTTTGTTAAATGCTTTGTGATGAAAAACTCAGGATAGTAAAGGGATTTGAAAGTATTGTGGATGTATTTAGTTTCTTGTGCTAGAAGAGGGGGAGAGCATATACGAAAGGCACGGAGAAATAGAGATGACAGAACAGCCAATTTTGTGTTTGGGGAATGATTAGATAGCCAATGTATATAGTTTGGTGCGAATGTTGGTTTTCTATATATAGTAAATTGCAAATGATTGTTATTCCATGTGATTAAGGTGATCGAGGAAGGGATAGAGTTGTTGGAAGGCATTTATCGTATACTGAACTGAAGGGTGAATAGAGTTAATATAGTTTAGATCATTAGGGTTGGTGTTGTGAGGGTGGGAGACAAAAATGTCATCTTCATATCTAATCCATAAACTATTGTTTAATAAAGGGTGGGGTAAAATATGATAAAATTCTGTTAGTTCCATATATATGTTACTGAGTATGGGAGACAGTGGGGATCCCATACTCAGGCCGAAAGTTTGTTTGTAATATTTGCCATTAAAATGAAAGAAGTTATGTTGTAATGAGAGATTGGCCTTCTCGTTTCATATATTAAAACATCTCATTATCTCTCATACACATAACTTCTTTCATTTTAATGGCAAACATTACAAACTATCGGCCTGAGTATGGGATCCCCCAGTGGCTCCCAATACTCAGTAACATATATATGGAACTAGCAGAATTTTATCATATTTTACCCCACCTCTTTATTAAACAATAGTTTATGGATTAGATATGTAGATGAATTTTTGTCTCCCTCCTCACAACACCAACCCTAATGATGTCCTAAACTATATTAACTCTATTCATCCTTCAGTTCAGTATACGATAGAAATGCCTTCCAACAACTCTATCCCCTTCCTCGATACCTTAATCACATGGAATAACAATCACTTGCAATTTACTGTATATATAGAAAACCAACATTCACACCAACTATATACATTGGCTATCTAATCATTCCCCAAACACAAAATTAGCTGTTCTGTCATCTCTATTTCTCCGTGCCTTTCGTATATGCTCTCCCCCTCTTCTAACACAAGAAACTAAATACATCCACAATACTTTCAAATCACTTTACTATCCTGAGTTTTTCATCACAAAAGCATTTAACAAAGCAAAAAGAGGTACTATAGCACCTTTTTCCCGAAAAATAGCAACACCTCCTTTTTACCAATTCCTCAATTACCATTATATTCGTTAAAACAAATATTACCAAAAAATATTACCCTCATTCCATCAAATAACATCACCTTAAAAAACATTCTCAAACCCCCAAAACGAAAAGAAAATCTCCCCCAAAGCTGTATATATCACATCCCCTGCAATACTTACAATAAAACATATATAGGTGAAACCATAGATTTGCAAAGAAGAAAAAATCAACATACAGATGACCTGCACAAGGACAGCATAAATTCAGCTTTAACAAATCATAGGCGTAACACAGGCCACTCTATCAATATCAACAATATAAAGATGATCAGAAATACCAATCACACGAACCATCGCACAATCATGGAATCCTTTTGCATTTATAATAGTAACAACTACAATAAGCATCCCGGTGAAGTTAAGATAGATTTTATACAAAATGAACATCTGAAAACATCAAAATATTTCAACAACACCATGAAGAAAATAGCAGACCAACTGAAACACACTTGAACTGATGAAGATCAAGAAAGAAATCCAGTCCCTTAGCCTGAAGAGGTCTCGCGTGTCGGGACGAAAATTAGCTTTCCTTTTTAAAATTTATTTCATTAAAAAAAAGTGTCTTTAACAATGTTTTTAATTTGTGCATTTAGTAATAAAATGAAGTGATAGAAAAGCATTATACTAAAAAAAAAACCAAGGGCTTCCTCTAAAAAATATATATATATATATATATATATATATATATATATATATATATATATATATATATATATAAAGATATAGAATATATATATATATATCTATATAAAAAATATATATATTAAATATATATATATATATATATATATATATATATATATATATATATATATATATATATATATATATATATATATATATATATATATATATATATATATATATATATATATATATATTAATATATTAACTAATTAAATAAATAATTTTGAAAAGAGATTCCCGGAAAATATTTAATTTTTTTGAAGATATTTTTACTTTAAATAAATAATAAATACATTAATATTTTAACAATTATATTTATTTCTTTTCCGAATTCGTTTGATATATAAAATTTCGAATATTTTTATGTTAAAAACTCGAAAAATTATAATTTGGCCTCAATTTTTAATTTGAAATCTTAGTAAATACCAAAAAAAAAAAAAATTGAATATATTTAGGTATGTTTATATATTTTGCATCAATTTATAACAAAGGAGTAATGGAAATAAAATATATTTTTTATTTTGTTTGATTTAACCTCTATTACTTAGTGTAAATTTACAGTTAACCCTGGTTTTTCTGCTCTTGAGTAGGAAAATCATGATGGCGAATGGGGTCCAGTTGGGAGCAATCAATGAAGATTGCAGGGCATCAAGATGGAAAAATTTGCAAATGGGAGGGAGATACTGTGACATGTAGAAGCTGTGATGTTGGTGTGGCCAATGTGGAGGCGTGCAAATATCACCTCATGCAAGCGCTTATGTCAGTGAGAGGAAGACCACTCACCAATGTTTGGCTTTGCACTTCTAAGTTTCGCCCCTCGATAATCCCTCGCCCAGCATTCCTGCCAGTAAGACTGGAAGCCTTGTCAGAGAGCATGATAATAATCAGTTGATGGAAGGCAACCTTATAGAATGGCATACGGGAGGTACCAAGAACAGCTATGAAAAGAAGAGCGGCCATTTTGGTCTCCGTCAGCGATTTTGTTGCCAGTTACCCCTACGTGAGAGGGGGTCCAACATAGCATGATTTGTTTCTTACGAGAGTGGAGTAGCCGAAGAAATTGTTGTACAGTGGATACCATTGTGTTTTTAGAATAGGGGCATTAAGCACCTGGAGGGCGCTGAGCAAATCTGTATAAATTATATAAGAGTGGTCTTAGTTAAGGAATAGAATTCGAGAAAGGGCAATCATTTTAGCTATTAATTCTGCCTGAAAAATTGAGGCATGAGGTGGAAGGGTGTGGGAGAGGTTGCAGTCAGAAAAGCCAGCAGACACACCCACACTGTCCCCCATTTTAGAACCGTCAGTAAACACTGGAGTAAATCCTCTGTGAACTGTGGAATGAGATAGGAATGATGCCTTTAATAAGGCAGCAGGGTGGCTAGATTTGGAGAGAGAGAGAGAGGTAAGGACCAGGCAAATGGTGGGAGCAGGGAATAGCCAAGGTGTATACCCTTCATCATAAGAAAAAGGCAGAAACTTTTGCAAAGTGATGTTGAGGAAGTCAAGGATGTTATAAACACAGAATCTCAGAATCTGTGTTACAGAAGATAGTATTGGGGTTTGAAGGTGAAAATAACTTGTGCACATGATGCATTCCCATCAAAGAAAGAGTGCCATCACTTCATATTCAACTTCAAGGCTTATCCATGGGGTCGATCAGAAGGCTCCAGTGGAGATACAGATCGCCTCGTTTTGGATGAGATCTAACAGATGTAGTAGAGTTGGGTAGGCCTGACCATATACTATGCGGTCATAGTCTAGCTTCAATAGGATTAGGGCGGTGTGGAGACGTAAAAGGGACTTGTGATCAGCACCCTAAGATTTTGAGGAAAGATAAAATAATAGGTCAGGAGTTTAATGTGCAGTGCATATGTTAAGTGGTTATCTAGAATGAGTCCTGGAAATTTAACTTGTGAAGTTACAAGAATAGGTGAACCATATAAGATTAGGTTCGCGGGAGGAATGTGGCAGATTCTTTGATTCCCACTTTTCTTAAAAAGTATTACTGAGGTTTTGGTAGGTGAGAAATGGAAGCCATGGGAATTACCCATTGTGAAACATTCTCAATAGCTTGTTTAAATTGCCTTTCAAGAAATGGCAGATGAGCACCAGCAATATATTGCGCCTGGTCATCAACATAGAGAGAAATTTTGACTGTTGC
This sequence comes from Trachelipus rathkii, assembly GCA_015478945.1. Classification (NCBI taxonomy): domain Eukaryota; kingdom Metazoa; phylum Arthropoda; class Malacostraca; order Isopoda; family Trachelipodidae; genus Trachelipus; species Trachelipus rathkii. The sequence continues at coordinate 16,432 of JABUQX010080149.1, forward strand.
TGGGATTGAAGTAAAGATGTCATTGAATCCAAGAGCAAATAATAATACACTTAGAACACTGCCCTGCGGAAAGCCATCATCCAGAGTAATGTGAAGTGATAGAACCAAAGAGCACTGAACCTGGATGGATCTGTCTTACAGAAGGCATTTAATAAAGAGAGGGAGCAGCCCTAGGAAACCAACCAAGTGGAGTTTAAGGAGAACCCCAGTTGACGTTGTGTTGTAAGCTTTTTCAAGGGCAAAAAAAAGACACGAAGGACCATCCCACCAGTTGAAAAGGCTTCCAGGATATCAGGATCCAGTTTTAACAAGGGATCCGCAGTCAAACAATTTTTGCAGAAAACAAAGTTTGAAAAAGCCTGCTAACTCTCCAGAACAGAGATAATGTGGCCTGAAACCATTTTCTTCATTAATTTACAAGTATGACAAGTCAGCGAAATTGGTCTTTGGTTATCCACCAACTTTGGATCTATCCCAGGTTTGGGAATAGGGATTACAAAAGTTGTACTCCAAATAGATGGAAATGAGGATTTGATCCAGATTCTGTTATACAGATCCAGCAGGAATGCTAAAGCAGAGGTGCGAATATGATAGAGCATTATGTACGAAATTTAGTAATGCCAAAGTAAGTGTAAAAAGACAGTTATAAGTGATCTTTTCCCTTTCGCTGTTGGAAAGTCTGGCAGTGCAGTGTTAATTCTCAATTTTTGGAAGGCTTCTAGATAGCGGAAAGAACTTCAGTGGTTAGCAAAACCATAGCCTAAGCATCTGCAACAGCTGCGCAGGATCAGAAATTGTATTAGTCATATCGGGCCCATAATGGAGCACTGTGGGTGAAGAGTTGCTGGAGTGGTGAGATATTTTCTGTGCAACTTTCCACACTGAAAAAAGGGGTCATTGTGGAGTTGACAGTCGAGGCATAAGTTCAAAAATATTGCTTTCGTGTTTGCCAATTAATTTGACAAATCTCGCTGCAGCTGCTAGAAAATAATCATGTATGGGATGGTGAAGATCCTTTTGTATTGCCTGTAGAGTTTTTTCTTCCCCCGGTTAGTTTGTGCTCACTCTTAGAACCCACCAATGGTTGCCAATGGGTTGCTGTGCGCCTATCTGCGGAAGCTCATAGAATGCAAGCTTCCAATACTGTGATGATAACTTGCTCAAAGAGGTTAAAGGCATCATCAATAGTTGGAAACCTCTTATTGAAGGGAGAAAGTGGGATAGCTGTGGCCTGATGAAAGAGAGCCCACTCCACTCGGTCATAATGCCAGCTGGAATTGGATTTTAATATTGAGTCTGGTGCTAGTTCATTTAAGGTTATTGGGTAATGGTCACTGCTGTATAAATAATCAAAGCGGGACCAAGTAAAGTGATCATAAGAGAATGAGAGCAAAAGGAAATATTGATAAAGTAAGAAGTGTGTGTATCAAAACGTTCATATGTAGGGAGTCCTGTGTTAAGGCATCTCAAAGAGAAGGGTGTTAGAAGATCTACAAGGATCTTAAACTTAGACGAGGTGACAGTCACTCTATAAGGGGTGGTGAAATTTGAAGTCTAATCGTATAACAACTAGAGTAGGAACCTGCCTAAAAAGATCAGCTAAGTTGACCTTAGTATACTCGCTACTCCGAGCCAAAGTGATCAAGCAGACAGCAAGGTCAGTGGACAGGTGAATTCCTGCTGGTAACTGACATGAAGTTTAGTTTGAAGAGGAACTGGAGAGTGAATATGGAACAAATTTATGATTGAGTATTCCTAGCCACTCTTATCATTGGTCAGCCTCTTTCTAATTTCTATAGAGGTTGGCAGTGATTTATATTTTGACAGTTGGAAAAAGTTGAGATGACATAATCGAAGTTCCTGCAAACATATGCACTTTGCTGTACATACTATTTTTTAGTTTGAAAAGTTCTATCAAAAAATAAATAGTAGTGGTGTAGTAGCCAACTCAATTTCATTGAAGGATAGGTGCCATGCTAATAGTTGCTATAAACACATGTTAATGAGAGATGGTCTTTTTGGATCAATTGGTCTTATATGGCTATGGAGTGATGCTGTTAAAGTGGATTCAGATGGGTGAGAAAGTGAGATGTGGGTCTCATGAGGAGGAGCAATAAAATCCTGTTGTAAAGGAAAGTCATTACCAAGATTGAGTTGATAACAACGATTTTGGAAAAAGAGGTTTCAGTGGTAATTATGGTGGATGACTTTGCCATTGAATGCAAATTAAGTACGAGTTTCAACAATCATCTTATTGTATGACTGGTGTCGCTGGAAGAGACCAAATGCTCATTGTTTAGGAACTAGGAGCAATATCAACATAATGCAAGCAAGCCAGAATCAGAAAGAAATGGGTGAGAATATGGAGAATGTTTCCAATGGAGAAGTGTAAGCATTTGAACCAGAAAATGTGTACTTTTTGTAAAGAGTTGAGTTGCGATATTGGGGATTAAAATATGGGACTCATATGGGTACTGAGGTTGAAGCTAGGAGATTTTGTCAGTGAGGCCATCAGGTGAGGTGATTTGAAAACTAATACAATTTGGGTTTAGATGGGGAACCTTTGTATACCTTTCATAGCCACCAGAAGATTTAGAACCTTGGAGCACTTTTGAGGTGTTTTGCATTAAAACGATTTTTCATTCATCTCTCTCCTTGGGGAAGCGCAGAAGCATAGAGAGAGAGTGGGTCATTCACATGAGAGACTCCATGCCTGGAAGCTATGACCATTATCTGCGATTAGAGGTTTGCAGATCAATTAGGTAGGAACCTGAGGTAGGAGATCAGAAAGAGAGGTATAGGAGGTCGAGAGTGGATTTCGGCAGAACATTTGGTTGGTGGGATTGTTCAATAGCCTGTGATTGTTTGGGTAGAATTATTGAAGTTTGCTGCAAGGGTCAAGGTTCTCGGAGTTTGCATTTTTTTCTCTGGGGTCAGTGTGATTTTGCTTAAGAATTTGATGTTTTTGTGTTTTAGAAAATAACTTTTAGCTTGGTATTAATCTTTTCTTTGTGTTTAGGATATCTTTTTCAGGAAAATTGAGTAAACAGGTGAGAGACCGATTAGGGGATTAGATGCACGCCCTCTACGTGATTTAGCAAACATCAGGTGGGAAGAGGACAGTGTGTCCCTGGCAGGAAATGACTCTAAGCTTTTGTATTGGATGAACCAACTTAGTTTCGTTGTTGGTTGGTTGAAAATTAGCACTCAGAGTAGTAGGGTTGCTGATAGCATTTTGAACGGGAGATTGGATCAAGGGCTGCTTTTGGATTATTTGAGAGTCGGGAAGTATAGGCATGCCAGGCGGAGACAGATTGCAAGTAATTGCTCGAAGTTTACTAGAATTTAGGGGAAGAGAGCTACTGAAATGGAGTTGTGTCATGAGGAGGCTGCTGCAATTGTAGCATAAGATTGCCTTTGTTTATGGGATATTTGGTTCTTTGAGTTGGTATATGACATCTCTCTGGCTCCAAAACCTGTTCAAACAAGTAAGATGGGCATTTTAAGGAAGAGGCACTGTTGGTTGGGTCCTCCACAGTTTTCTTGCTGTGTGTGTTTTCAACAGTTGGAATGTGAAATTCTTATCCCAGACTGGAGCAATAATGTTATTTGTCGGGTTTGTCTAAGGATTTTTTGGGGATGACACACATATCGTGCAGTTTAAAGCAACATAATGAGTTGGGGAATAAAATGTTACTAATCACTCGTAGCTGTAAAAGACGAACAAATTAGTTACCTTGAAGTGGATAAGGGATGTACTAAGGTCAACAGTAAATGAGGATTTGGGGTATCAGGCAAGTCTCGACGAGAGGGAAATCAATAAACATTTGTAACAGGAAATCTTTTCTGCTAGAGATTTTTTAAAATGACAGCAATATCTTTGTTCTTCTGTTCTAAAGAATAAATAATGCAAATAAAATTAACAATAAAACAAATGGACATAAAGCAAATAACAGGGTGGACTGAAAAGCGTATATATTATAAGGAAGAGTAGTCCTTCTACCCACAACAGGTCACAAACCACAGACCAACACAACTTCCCAGACCTCACTCTGTAGGGTAGGCTGTGGATGTGGCCTGGAAGAGCTCCCGAAACACAACATGGTTTACTCCCCTGTGTACTGCATGGAACATACAAATCTTTACGCACCAAAGTGTAGGAATGACTACTGAAGTGGTCAACAAGAAGGGTTTGGTCCCCTACAATTGGTGAACAAAAAGACCAGCTATTAGCCTGTACCCTCATCTATGGGGAAGAAGTGTGAGGTGGACTGAGAACCCATACAGGAAGAGGCACCGGAAGGCAAAAGGGGTGTAGGAAAAAAAAATGGGGAAGGACAACTTCTTTCAACGTATGTAAAAGGACTGAGAGGGAATTTTTATTATTATATATATATATGTATCTATAGTATATATATATATATTATATATATACATATATTATATATATATAGTATATATATAAATATATATATTATATATATATATATATATATATATATTACTATATATATATAATATATACTTATATATATATTATATATATATATATATAATATATTAATATTATATATATATATATATATATTATATATATATTATATAATAGCTATATTATTTTTATTAGTGAATAGGGATGATTTGGGAGGACTGCAAAATCGGCATATTTTCTCAATCGTCATCTCAATATTCTGCAGATTATTTTTCTGATATAAGTGAGGAAATATTACAACAGAAACTAGAGAAAGATTATGTTTCTGCATCATAATTTAAGGAATCTAAATTTAGAGTACTAGAATTTTGTATGTCTGTCCATGTTCTCACATATTTAAAATTTTTTAAATTCAATGTTTTGAAGATACTTACTAGCTATATATTGTTAAAATTACATAAAATATGAAGTTGAAATAAGCATGAATGAAGATAAATGATTTTAATATTAATATCATTATTACACTGGCCTACATAGGGGAAAAAAAAAAAAAAAAAATTGTCATGGACTTTTCCAGCTGTTTTATACTAATTCGAGTGTGCTAATTCCAAATCCGATCTCAGATTTGCTCTATCACTTTCCATTTCTATACACTCGACAAACCCCATTTTCATGGATTTTATCTGAAATTAACACTTTGTCAAGTTGTTGTGAGTCAGTGACTGCTTTAGTGATAAATGATGATGGTGTATTTGGACAATAGTGTGTTTATTAATATCATTTAATGTACATTTCACAATTTAATACATTATTACATATTGCATTCATTTTTCATGCATACATATATTTTATGTAATACTTTTTTTCATTTTGCAGGTTGTGATCTACACAATGACTACAACCATCCGAAAGTGCTGTCATGACCACATATACTTCTGACTCAATATTGTGGGAGCTACACTTCTGCAAGGATCAAAGGCACAGCATTAATACCTTTGTCAAGAGGGTGTATCTTGCCTACTATAGAGTAGGACTGGAGAGACCAAGAAAAATATTGGGCTCCTCACAAAGTGTGCAAAACGTGTGTTGAAACTTTGCGATCATGGTCTAAAGAAAGAATTGCTTAGCTGAGATTATGGTGTGCCAATGGTTTGGAGAGAACTCACAAATCATTATGATGACTTAGAATAATATAGTTAGGGAAAAGGTTTCAATAAGCAAAATGAGAAACACCACTTACAATACCCAAAATATCCCATCTCAAACGACCAGTTGAAACACTGTGAGAAAATACCTGTGCTGTATTTACTGAGCTACCGGAGATTGAATGTTGAAAATCATTTACTTCTACAGATATGAGGAATGCTCTGACTGAATATAACGTCATCTGTTTGCAAATTATCGAAACACTGTCATGGTTTAGTACAGCCTGAAATTGAAGATTTGGTAAGAGATTTGTATTTGCAAAGCAGTCTCCTGAATTGTTGTCTGCAGGCTGAAGAGCAAAGGCATACTCAGACCTGGTATTTAGTTGTCTCCTATATTATCGTAACAGAGAGAGGCAGCTCTGCGAAAGTACTTCCATTAAGATGGTCAACATGTTATTGTAAAGGATTGTTGAAGGGAATACTTCTAATATAGAGCATGCTTCCAATGGTATACATGTGAATGAAGAATATATATTGACAGTAATAAAGAAGTTATGAAATGTGTTTTACAAACAGAAATTACGGTATAATTTGGTTTCAAACCCATAGGACCTCTGTACCAAATAAACGAAGAGTATGCCAACATCAAGAAATTTCTGGATAGATTGCAATACAATCTTCGTGGATGGTTAATTTGTGTGGATTTGAAATGATTAATTTTCTGCTCTGGGCAAGCAGGAGTGTTACAAACCCAATACCACTTGTTTCCTGTGCATCTGGAACAAAAGGGATTATCATTAGAAACTGGGGTTCGACAAAGACCTGACCACACAAGAATCAGTTTGATGTCTGGTGACAAGCCGACATACAAGAAGAGCTCTTTGTTGATCCAGGAATATAATTGGTATTTCCACTGCACATAAAACTCTGGTTTATGAAGCGTTAGCCAAAGCTCTTGATCACACTGGAGACTGCTTCAGCTAAATTATTTTTTTCAATCTTTCAAAGTCTCAGTGCTGAGAAGAAAAAAGCAGGAATATTCTGATGGCCTCAATAAGAAAACTCATCAGTGATCACCTTTTTGTTACAGAACAAACAACAATGATGCAGCAGAGGCAAGCTTGAAATGCACTTCTCTGATGTGTCAGAATAATCCTATGGAAAAGAAAAGCGGACAGTAACTACCGAGACATTTGGAGGAGCTGCTCTTGAGTTCAAAAGCGCATGTAGAATGAGCATCAAAAGTTCACTATTACGTAGTTTACTTGGACGACTTTCTGAGAACTTGGGTCACGTGAGCGAAGAGAAAGGTGAACGCTTTCATCAAGACATTAAAGCTGATGGAAGAATGCTAACCTAAGGCCGATGGGTAACACAATAGATGGAGATTTACTGCTGGTCCTTGATGTAGAGACATTCCACAAGTTGTACATTGGAGATGTGCTAACAGATCAATTAAATTATCTTTTCATCTATTATTTTATATTTTGTCTTACCTTATTCTATATGTAAGTCTGTTCAGATATTCAAAAAAATTATCATAAATTTGCTGTTTATTTGAACTGCAATATGTGATATCTCAAAACCTGATGTGATAGACACAACTGATGAAGATTGCAATCCGCACCCCAGAATGGTTACCCATAAAACAGTGAAAACCTTATGCAAAAATTTTGTTGAACTAGTGTTATTTTATCAAGGGAAATTATTATATTTATTATTATTATTATTAATTATTTATTATTATTATTATTATTATTATTATTATTATTATTACAATAAATATAGAAATTAGAACAAAATCAAGATGTTTAATGAATACAGGAAACTTTCTATGTATCAAAGGCGGTTCTTAATGTATTTTACACATTTAAATAAGATTGCTGTTAAATTAATTCTTTCTTATTATAAATGTTAATTTTTTAAAATATCTTTTTACATTATCGTCATCGTCAAAATTTACTATAATTGTCAAAAATTTCAACATAAATCACTAATATATATATATATATATAAATATATATTAATTATTTTATATATATTATTATATATTATATATAATATATAATATATATTAAATATTATATATTATATAATATTATTATATATATATATATTATATATATTATATATATATATATTATATATATATATATATATATATATATACTGGTAATATAATTATTATATATATATATATATATATATATATATTATATTATACTTATATATATATATATATATTATATATATATATTATATATATGATATTATATATATATATGGGTATATACTATTTATATATATATATATATATATATATTATATATATATATATATATATATTATATTTTTATATATATATATATATATATTATATAATATATATATATATATAAATATATTATATTAGTATAATATATATATAGATATATCATATATTAGTGATGTGGCAGAACTGAATCGTTGGCGCCAATACTTAATACTCTCATTGACGCTGCTGCCAACCACCAATACCAATACTGGAATTTTAGCAAATACCAAATACCAATACCAATACTTACTATTAATTTGTTATATTGTGTAATTTTTTATGTACTTCCTGCAGATTATATTATTTAATATTTTGATAAACTTAAACGAAATATAAATGTTTTAAAATAATGAACAGATAAACAAAATTTTTGAAAAAGCCATTTATTCAATTACGCATAATAAATATTATTTTCAATTCTTTGTGTCAATAACAAAGCTCTTTTTATCATAAAGGAAAACTTTACTTTTAAAACAGAAAAAAAGCTCTCAACATTACTAGAAAAAGTATTAGTAAATTAATACTTAAAATAAATTCTAAGATTAAAATTTAAAAACATTAACATTTTAAAATTAAAAATTAACAAAACTTTCTGAGTATCATATTCGTAATCAGCAACAAAAATGTTTTTTCATAAAAATCATCTAAAAGATAATATTCTCAAACAATAAGATTTATATTTTATACAATTTATGAATTCTCTAACTGATCATTCCCGCTGCGTCTATCAAGAAGATCTGAATAGGCAGTGAGCCTTATTTTGTATAGTTACCCCATACTTCGTGAATAATTCTCATCTTATAGAAAGGACTCAAGAAAATTCTCGAACGGAAGTTTAAATGCATTAACATCTTGGTTACTTTGCCACTTTTTTTTTTTTTTTTTTACGCTTTAAGGACTGAACAGTATTGACATTCATTTTAACCAATCCTGTGCTAATGCATACCTTTGAGGAAGCCCATACCAAAATACCGGAAAAACTGGCCAATACTGAGTAATACTGGAAGGGGTTATTTTCCGGTCTTGAATAACCACCTCAATAATAGAAGATCATTAGATGTTAATGTTTCTTCTATTGGGCGCTACTCTTTCGGTCATCCTGTGCCGCCTGTATCGTACTCAGCTTCTGCAAGGTTGCGGCGCAAAACTGCCAGTAAGAAGTAAGAGTGGTTCGAAGCTTCTCAAGTGACATTAATGTGGCACACCTAGCTCCTCCACCTGACAGCTGACCCGAATATTTCAGGACTCGGTAGAGGTAGGTGCTCGCGCATTGTTCACTGGGGAGTCCTGTGGCGTCTGGGGCAGGAGGCTGCTAGCCCCACTGAGGATCCTAAGCAGCTCGGGAGAAACGCACTTAATCGTGACAAACGCACTCACTACAAACATCCAGAATTCATCTATTATTGAGTGGTTATTCAACAAGAATTTACCTCATCAATTAATAGTGATTTGGATTTGTTGAAGTGAGTGACGTTTGTCAACGATTAGTGGCCGTTTCTTCCGGAGGCTGCTTAGGATTCTTCAGTGGGGCTAGCAGCCTCCTCCCAGACGCACAATACAATATTTGGCAATCCCTAATATATATATATATATGATATATTTATATATATTAATTATTTGATATTTTATTTATATATTATATATATTATTAATTTATAATATATATTATTTATTTTTATATATATTAATTTTATATATTAATATAATTTATATATTTTATTATTTTGTCTTTATATATATTATTTTATATATTATAATTCTGCATTTGTTGATGTATGTGAGTCATATTGTTCAATGGATATAACCCCCGCTGGTCTATGACAATATATGGACATTATTGATTATTGTATACTCACTTGACAATCTTGCCCATCATTCAATTGTTGTCCAGTCAATAGAACTGCTGGAACTAGATCTTCTATTTCAACATTGGCATGTGCATCCATATTAAATTTGTGGCAATGCTCGATTCCTAAATTGACACTTGTATCAAGAAACTTTTATAATCATATTTAAAATCTTTAAGTATTTCAATTATTTTAGTGTTTTTTTTATTGAAAACCTGAAAATGTGAAAATTTCGGGATATTATCATTAACATAACTACTGTAACTGTTAAAGAAAAAAAAAATGCTACCAAAATGGAATGTGAATTAAGCTGCACATTGCTATTTTATCTATTTAGGATGAAAGCTCCGACAAAAGTTAAATGTGATGTAATCAAAGCATTAATTGGTTAAGCAAAGGGTTAATTGGGAATGACTTTTGAGCATTTTTACTACGATAAGATTTTTAATCGGAACTTCAATTGGGTAAAAATTTACAATTTGACGAATGCCAAATAGGTAATAAGAAAATGTAAAAATATGAATAGTAAATATTGAAGTTTAAAAAAATAATAACGTGCATTTGGCAGGTAGGTTCGGACTAGTTGAGAAAAATATCAAACTTCATGTATGATTAGCTGACTGTTACCGATAAAGGCTAGTACATATTATGGGTATGTTGTAAATTCCTGGAGTTGCCCAGAGGCTCATCTCATTTTTTGTATAACTACGGCACACACTAGGATATTTCCACCACAGAATATTTAAATTTTTCATATCCATTTGCATTTTTTTTCTTTTTTAAGTTATTTAGCTTTATCTAGCATACTATATAACCTAAACTATTATATGCATGTTTAAAGATTATAAAAAAAAAATATAAAATTTAATTTTCTTTTCTTGAGAGGGTTTTGCTTTTTTTTTTAAATTCCTACAATTTCTCAGTTACCCTGTTTTATGGTAGCCTTTATTAAGTTTGCAAAAAAAAAAAAAAAAATTTTTAATAAGCAATATTACCACAAGTTGCGTCAGTCCATGTCAAATCACCCAGAAAATTTTCAAAATAATGACACCATCTTAGATTTTCAAAAAATTGTTTTACTTGTTATTACCATAAAATATAAATTTATACAAATTTGTCCTCAATTGAACATGAAGTTTCGGAGATATGAAAGGTCAAAATATTTGAAATTCTTGCAATATTATTCATTTTCAAGACCAAAATTTTAATTGGAGTCTCTATATCAACACCAAATTTTTAACACATCAATCTAACAATGTAGTTTTAAAAAAATCAAATGTTTTATATCTTGTCTTCATCAGAGTAACTTATATATACTTTAATTGTTCCTGTTTTCAGCATATTATTTTTAGGAGTAAAGACAAATTTATTAAACATTTGTAACAGACTTTTCTGCTAGAGATTTCTTAAAATGAAAGCAATATTTTTGCTTTTCAAAGGTATTTCCTGTTTTAGATATTATAATTTTAAAATTATATGGCATATATGTAGATACTGTATGTATTTTATATATATATATATATATATATATATAATATATATATATATAAATATATATATATATATATTACTTATATATATAATATATATATATATATATATATATATTATATATATATATATAGATACTTATATATATATATCATATATATATATATAGGCCCTATATTAATATTATATATATTATATATATATATAATATATAGCTATATAATATATAAGCTATTATATATATATATATATATATATATATATATATATATATATATATATATATATATATATATATATATATATATAATATATATATATATATATATATATACCTTCCCATATATAGATGATATATATGACATTTATTCCTTACAATATATATATAGATATATATATATATATATATATATATATTATATATATATATATATATATATATATAGATATATATATTATATATATATATATATATATATATATATATATATATATATATATATATATATATATATATTAATAGGCCTATATTATATATATATATATATTATTATATATATATAGATAATATATATATATATATATATATATAATATATATTATTATATATATTAGGCCCTAATCCACCATTAGCCCAGACGACGCAAGCCTGCGCCTATAGTTTAAGGTCTTCCCTGTGGTCGTATAGTTGTTAGATAGTTTATTAATCAGTTGTCGCAGAAATCTGTTAAGAATCACTAATATCGGCTTCCTCCCAACTAAATCAGTACAAGAGAAACCCAACAATTCAGTTTATTAAAGTTTCATCTTGTACATAATCCCCTTAAATAGAAGGACCTCAGTATATTGGAGAGAAAGATATAACAGTCTTTCGTAATGACACGTTAAGAATATAGTAAGTTAACCGTTAATCAAAAAAAAAGAGAGTTTGAAAAATCTGTTCTTTAAAGTGCGGAGTAAACTTGCAAGTTAGCAAACCCAAGATATATATTGTAGTAGAACAAGGAAGAAAATGAAGCCACAGCCAGTAACATCAAATTTTGAGGAATTCGAGTCTCTAGACGGTAAGGAATCGTTTTAATTTTACAAAGCCACATACGCCCACCCTTTTCAAAACGGAAAATTATAAAATATATATATATTATATATATATATATATTAATAATATCTATATATATATATATATTATTAAGTTGAGATATATATATATATAGTATAAACGAGATATATATATATATTTATATATATATACTTTAATATATTTTCAACATTCTCAATAGTAACTTGTTGAGGAATGGGAGGGTACTCTATAGCTAATATAATCCATTTTTATATTATTTGTGTATTATGATATTCATTTCTTAAAAAATTATTTGAAAAAACGGGTAAAACTTTGTGTTTTGAAACATTCAAGAACAAAAACATCATTTTGAATGGGGCCCTAGTCAATTTAAAATAACCACTATGGGTCCCCAAAAAAAACATTATGTGCTATAAAACCCTTATTTTGTAGGAAAGTATTAAATAGGTATTTTTTAGCATAATATCATGTGATCTAAGCATGAGATATGTTTGAGGCTTAATACATTTAATGGACACAGGAAAATTAAAAAAAAATTAGACTAATGGTAATTTTGATTAGCGGGAGGTATGGGTGACTAAAAGGGCTTAATATAAACACTGTCATTAATATAAAGTATCTAAATATATATATATAGCTCAATACTATATATATATTATAATACTATACGCTACTATATATATATATATATATTACTTATACCGGGGGTAAGATTAGGGGTAAATTCGTCCATGTGGTGGGGACTTAGGGCAATTCGGTACCGACCAGATGACGTGAAAGGGGGCATAAAATCTCTCACAGTCACTCGAAGTAGTTCAAGAAAATTTCATGCCATATAGTGCACCATTACAAGAATAAAACGTGCGGCATTTAGTGGATGTATCATTAGAACTTAATGAATCTTCTTACAATAGATGATTTTTATTAAATTGAACTCAAATTATAAATAAAATGAGAGAAATATTAAAGAATTTATTGCATTGTGATGATATTTCCCATTACAAAACCCATATTAATTACTGAATCCTAATCTATCTATAATGAATATTATATAATTTATTGAATAAAAATACATAGCATAGGAAAAACACATCCTAGGATAAATACATTGAGTAGGAAATATATATAGAGGAAATAACACAGTCTAGGAAATAGAATTTTCTAGACGCTAAATTAATAAATCCAAAGGCATTGATTCCGCTAAGAATCATACAGATCAAAAATAAATAGTTTGGGTACTAAAATATTGTGGGTGGTGTACCTGAGAATTAGCTGAAACTTATATAATTAATTTATAGTTTTTACATTCTGTACCTTCTTAATGATATAAAATCGTTTCGTCCTTTTCAAGGCATATTATGTATTAAATAAACACATTAGTAAGGTTTTTTAAAGTGATTACCCTAATATTTTTTTCTAAATGACAATTTTTGAGCTAAGACATATATTTAGTAAGCACCAAACATCATGCGAAATATGTCAATTTTATACACTTTTATTTCGGTGTGGGAAATAAATATTCTCTCAACCGCGAGTACCAGGAACATCTGAAGAATCTTATATCATATAATGAAAAAATTTATGAAAATTTTTGTTTGAAGAATTTTTCTTCTTATCTACACAAAAGAAGATCTTTGACTCTCCCGTCAAATCTAAACACACGTGACATATATGACATTACATTCATAGAGATTCATATTCAGAACAGTATTATTAATTACAGCAAATAGGTGTAAACAGAAAGAGATAAAAAGTATATATACATACATATATACAAAAAAGATAACCCTAAAGTATTTAAACTGGCCATAGTAACTACAATATTTTATTATTATTCGCCATAGATGAAAAAGGTTCAAGTATAAAAACAAATCTTTAAAAAGAGCAAAGTAAATTCATTAGGAGCAAGAGAGGATGAACAAAGGGAAGTGACTACTTCTGATGATGAATCAGATATGCCAGACCCTATATAAGGAGACATGATTTTGCATTTATAATTCGCTAATTTGGATCTTTAGACGAAACCTTAAGTATTGCACCTAAAAACATCCGAGTTTGCAATATTTGTCGTGAGGTTAAATTTGTCAAAGTGCGTTGCCGGTTCTTCAATGGATTTATAGCCTACAGAAGGCAGCGAAATCGTACAGAAGAAACGAACGCTCACCAAGCACGTAAAAAAGATAATGTCGTTACACTAAATTCTGTGTAATATATAAATAAAAAGAATTGCAACCATGGTGTAGACAAATAGGAATTATAACATTACAAGTTCAGTTTGTTGATATCAAACAGCGCACAAAATCACGTAAAAACGAAACGCGTCACGGCAAACGTATAGAGTAATTGGTTGGCTTACATAATGATAGGTCTAAATGTAGATAAAAAAAAAATCCAAAGTAAAGATTATACAATGAGAACGGAGAATTAAGAGCGAATACACACTTTCAACGGATTTAGCTGAGTGAAAGCATTTTTTTTACCGATTTTTAGGCCAATTTGAACCAAAAACATACTAGCAAACATTGCGAAATTCGTGCAGACATATATATATACAGAAGAGATTTTCTAATTCCTCGATGTGTTATGATCATTGTAAAAAGTGGTAACTCTTTATGTTAAAATAGCCAATGTCTCTTGAAAAGAAAATATGGTTAGCACTAAACGGAAAACGCTTGAGACTATATGGCTCCCAAATCATTATTTTGTATCAAACAAAGCGTTTAGCGTTATACATCTTATTTGTATGAGAAATAGACGATCGTCAGAATAACTAACACTCGGGGTAAAAGAGTAATTGGCACCAGCATCCTTGCTGCAACACATAAGACACACGAGCTAATGCGTGAATTAGAATCTTGTACACTATACCATGTCTGTTATAGATAGCAAGAATATAAAAAAGGAAGTAGTAAGTCAACTCCTCACAAGGTCAAAATAAGGAAAAATTCCTATGACGGTTGTTGGGCCAAGCCATTTATCTTATTTATATTCATGAAAATTTTTGCTAGTGATTGGACAATGAAAACCACCAGACATCCTAAGAACCTCAGAGATCAATAAAAATGTAATCGACAAACCCGAAATAACAATTCTCTAAAGATTAAGTTACAATCGAAAAACCCAGATTTCTTAAAAATAATATTTAGTTATATATTGTATGACCATTATGATATGTGTACATCTAATTAATTGAAAGGAAACACTCTGGACTTTATCATAATTATATTATAAAATGATTATAATGAGGTCTTTAATTGAGTGGAATTTACTGGGTAAAGAGCTCGCGAAAGTGGACTCTGAAAAATTGTCACTTATCGCACACATCCAGGCATAATGACCGATAGAAGATGGAAAGAGACAATATAGGTTCCAAACAAAAATAAAAAAGATTACTTATACGACTTTAACTAAACAATATAGTATTACATACTTGATATTATATTAATTACTTATTTAATCACAATGATAGACCATCTCAAATTGGACAGTGATTTATTAATATTAATTCCAGTTATCTACCTTGTAAAAGTATGATTTAACATATTAATCATTATAATAAAAAATAAATAAAAATTTATCGAAAAATAATTAATAAAAAAATAACTACAGCGTCCTAAGTGATCTTATACATTGTGTCTTAGTGGGAAGTTATTATAGCTTTTGAACCATTGTACTACGGATGCTGTCAATATGACGATTAAATCCCGGCGATCAGATACAGCGTCCTAAGGAGTCTTATACAACCTGTATATACAT
>JABUQX010080149.1:37500-48631 GCA_015478945.1 Trachelipus rathkii
CTTATTTTACAGTAAAAAAAAAAAAATTGGCCCGGCTCCGGCTTCGGCTCCGGCTCCGGCTCCGACTCCGACTCCACTAGGAAGATGGTTTTCTCGTATTACTTTGATTGGAACAAAGGAAGCTTGGTTGGTTTCAATTAGGGTTGGCTAATTACCGGAATTTTCCACAACGCACCGCACCTCATCAGAACGCTGAAATTGTGTACCGCACCACACCGCACCGGGCCTGGGGCCTAGTTTCAATGCCTCGAAAACTTCCATTTCTTTCCTCTATCCTTAAACATAATCTTCCACATAACTGCAACAACATCTCAGAAAACAACAAAATTCCTCATTTTTCTTTGATATTCTTAGTATTTATTTTTTTTCTTGTGATCTTATTGAAAAGATCATATTATTTATCTCACTAAAAAGGATTCTAAAATCTTTAGTGTTTTGAGGGGCCCCCCTTTTATAACCCCCTCTCCTCTCATCCCCTCATACCGTTTCAGATTCTTGCCATTTAAAGGGGGTGTCGTTCATCTTTGTACGGCGTACTCATCTCTTATCTGGGGTGGTTTGTCTTCTTGAAAAGGTGAACCCTATGACTTTTAACCTTATCAACTCTCTCTCTCTCTCTCTCTCTCTCTCTCTCTCTCTCTCTCTCTCTCTCTCTCTCTCTCTCTCTCTCTCTCTCTCTCTCTCTCTCTCTCTCTCTCTCTCAGATCTCTTTCCAGTTGTTGAATTGTTGGGTCGCTCTCTCTTTGAAGTATCCAGACTCGTAACTTCTACTTTAAACACCTTGTATCAAGACCTGTCAGGCTTTAATTTGAAACTAAAATTGATTTTTTCAACTCTGTTTTAGTGGGTTTCGTGTGGGCCTTTGCGCTCTTGGCATCGGCGGTTACAGAATATATATATATATATATATATATATATATATATATTATATATATATATATATATATATATATATATATATATATATATATTATTATTATTACACATATATATATATATTATTATATTATATTATTATTACATATATATATATATATATATAGTTATGTTATTATTATATATTAAATATATTATATATATTAAAATATATATATAGATATATATATTAAGTTATTATTATTATTATTATTATTACATATATATATATATTAGTTATTAATATTATATATATATATATATATATATATTATATATATATATATACATATTATTAATAAGTATATATATATATATATAGTATATAATAGTTATTATATCCTTAAGGTGTAAGATATATATATATATATGGAATATATATATATATATATATATATATATATATATGCTAGTATAATGGGGGAGACTTGTACCAGATTTTGCATTATGGATATAGCAATTGACCAGGATGAGGAGAAATCAGCCAACTAACTAATCTGAAGCATTTGTTTTACCATTTAATTCCTCTGATAAGATATAAGAAAATTTAAAAGTCAAAAAGTTGACTAATAATAATAAATCATTTATATGTTTTTGTAAGTTATTTCTTTATTTAATTCAGACTTATATGAGACTTAAAACAATTTGTTTTGTAAGCTAATCACACCCTTTAAAGACAATAGTTATATGTAAGCACAACTGGGATCTTATTTCGGATCGAGAGTTAGATTTTATTTTTATATGTAATAAATCATCTAAAATTTAGTTCGTTATTCTTAATATAATACTTTGCCTCCATCTTGTTTTATGTAATAAATTTTCTCTTTCTCTTAGATTGGTCTTGACTAAAGCTGATAAATGTTTTCTTTCCTTTATCATCTCTTTTTAAGTAAGTGTTTCGGCATTCTCCCTTTTCCCCCTTCTTCCATTCTTTCCAAAAGATGAGTTTTGATGATTATTCTCTTATTTTCCTCTTCCCCTTGTTCCTTCTCTTTATTCCAGTCTTTTTCAAAAGGTAATAATGTCTCTACGGCTGTTTTCTTTTTTTTCTTCTTCTTCTGCCTCTTTTTTTTTTCGTTATTTTTTTTACTAGAATTCCCTCTTTAATTTTCTACCATTTACTTTTGCTCCTATTTTGTTTATTGTTTTAGCTATTTAAAGACCTTCCTCTCCTCACGTTGCGTCCTCGAAAAATTCCCCTTGTTCCCTCTTCTGGATCATTGAATTATCACTTTTCTTCATATTTCCCTTCTATAATTTCGTTAACCTTTCCCTGTGTAAGAATTTTCTGTTTCACCAAATTCTTCTCTTCCTTCTTTCTTTTCCTACGTATTCTTGTCCCGTTTGCTAAATTCACCCCTTCTACTTCCTCGTTTATTACCATATTAAGTTACCCTTGCATGAGTTACCCTGTCTTTCCAGCAATTCTAAATAATAATTGTTTCCACTGGCCTAACTGGCGCCTTCCTTTGTTCGCTTGCGCGCACTAGCGCAGTTTAGAAGTTTTTAGAAGCAAAATTTAGTTCATTTGAAATTTGAATCCGCTTGCACACGTTTTCAAAATTTGCTAGTTCCCACTAAGTCTGTTTAGGTAGGCACATTAACTGCCAATTTCCTCATATCCCCTATTTCGCTGACAAGACAACTCACTTTCCATTGTGTGTAAACAAAAAGAACCTAGAGACTCGCTGTATAAACAGTTCTATTGATTTCAAATACTTAAGCTATATATATATATATAGCTATATATATATATATAATATGACCTATTTGTTATGTATATAAGATTTATGTAGACACTTATATAATACTTATATATATATAGTATTATATTTTTACTATATAATATTATATATGTATTATATTATATAATATATATAATTATACATATTTGTATATAAATTAGTAATATATATATATATATATATATATATATATAGTATATATATATATATATGTATATATATTATATAAATTTTTATATATATATATATTATTATATATAATTATTATATTATATTATTTTATATATTCTTATATATATCCCCCACTCTATATATATTTGAATGAAATATTAGATATTATAAAACTATCCTAGTATATATATATATATATATATTTACTATATAATAATTAATATTTAATATATATATTATATATAGACCTATTGTGTTATATATAGCAATGGGTTATTTTAGCATTTTTTAGAAATTTTTTTTATTATATAGATCGTTAGGAAATAACATTTATATTAATTTTTAGTGGCACATGAACATTTGTCTTTACCACCGACCCATGAGTGCTAAAAAATAATAATAAAATATTGCTTCAACATCATAAATTAATATACAAGCCTAGAAAAAATAAAAATAAGTTGAAGCAATTGTAGTGACATGCCATAAATGTGAAATTTGTAGACTTCATAACTTATTTCCCTCATTTTTTTCTTTTTTTTACTTTTTTCATTATTTACAAATAATTTCATATATTTCATATAAGTTCCATGAAAATCGTTAAAAATTGAATTATGTCAATAAAATCGATAATTGCGTCCATAGATATAAATGATTTAAAATAAAAATTTAGGAAGCTTATTATTTCACATTTAATATCCTTAGAAGCGATGTTTTATCAATGAAAATTAATAAATACTAATTTCCTAACGATTTACTTAAAATAAAAATAAAAATAATCCATTCCTACTGCACAACAAGGCATATATATTACACGTTATATGATATATATATATATATATATATATAATCATATATATATAATATAATATATATACTATAAGTATATATATATATTAATACTAGGAATATGCCTCGTGTCCAACATTACGGAATACTTCAACAATTTCATCAAACATCAAAGAATATATGATACATTCTGGCCAATCTTATTGCCAAATTTCATCAGTCTTTTGTAAATAAAATCTAACTATACAAGTACATTATAATTTCAGATATATATATATATATATAAATATATATATACATATATATATAATATATTATATTATATAATATATATAAAAGTATTATATATAGTATTATTATATATATATATAATATAATATATAAATACATAATGATATAATAAATAATAAGTATATATATATATAAGATAATAATAGATATATATAATAGGTATATATATATATATACAGTATATAATAATATATTAAAGATATATTATATAATATTATATATATATTATATATATTATATAGTTATATACAATATAATATTAATAGTGATATTATATTATATATATATATTAATTCCCGATAAATAAAAATATATATATATATAATTTAATCTGCGATACATTATATATATTTACTATATATATATACTATTAATATATATTAATATATAGGTATTATATATATATATATATATATATTATTATATACTGTTATTTAATACTATATATATCTTGAACTTATGAGTTTTCATGGCGCAGATAAATGCTTTTTATTTGTCCCATATATTTGTATTTACTATGATTGACTAGCAAAGTTAATTTTCATGCTCCTGACAAACCTCGACAATTTGTAAGATATTAAAAATTTAATAATAAAGTAAGCAATAACGAAAAACTTACGCTCATGAGAAAGGAAAACCAGAATGATGGGTCGATGGCATCACGCAAAATGGTTGATTTTCACGCTGTTCGCGTAAAAAATAAGTTTGTGGGTTAAAATATGTCTCTCGTGATTGTTTATATGGATATTTATATTCTACTATATTTATGTATAATAAATAATATATATCTATCATTACAAATATATATATATATATATATATAATATATATTATATTTATATACTATTATATATAATATATATATATTAATACTATAATATATATATTATATTATATATAGCTTTCTGTGTATACATAACAAAACATATCTAAACCTAAACTTAAAGGCAGTTAAACTTTCAACCTAAAAACCTATATGGATCGACGATGAGGTAAAACTCAACCTAACATTTATGGATCGACGATGCAGAAGTTTCGACCTAACCTATATGGATATACTTTACCGTAACAGATTTTCTCCTCTTTTCGGGAACGATTTTTCACCACCGGAAAATACCCTGGGACGTCGCTTCTGTTCCCGGGTCGCTTGGCCAGAGACGCTACGATGCATAAAAAAAACCAGATCATTATTAAAGAATTACTTTATTTTTTTGTATTAAATTTTTTTTTATCACTAGAATTATATTAGGTATGCACTCCAAATTTATTAGTATATTCATAAATTAACAATATATGAAAAAAAAGTAAAAAAAAAACATATTTTAGTCAACGTTTGCAAAACTCATAAATATATATTGATATATATATATATTATATAATTATATATATATATATATTAGTATATATATATATTAATATATATAACCATAATATTAATATTAGCTATATATATATATATATATATATATATATAAATACTATATATATATAGGACCTGTTATGTTTTAAGACAGTCGGGTCAGTTTTTATTTTTTTATATGATCTTCTGTATAATAATATTGATATTTCTCAGTTATTATGATTTCCTAAGCAGTGCAACTTTCACAAGGGCCGCTTGAAAAACATGATTTCAAAAAATTCCACAGAATAGAGGTGGCAGTTTACGTTTTTACGACTCCTGTCTCTCAGTTTTAATTTTTTTTTTTTTTTTAATTTAAAGGAAACCCAAGGCTAAACGACAAAGTAATGGCTTCTGAGTCATGGGGGTCTTCTCGGACCCTATAACCAGAGTTTGAACACCTAGGCGTGAGGACTTAATTTTCTCCCCCTCTTTGAGGTTGGGTCTCTCGGAATCACCCCGAGGCTCTTTCACGCGATATTCTGTGGTCAAAATGTCGCGGGGGGCGTTCCTCCGCCACTTCCCTACGGGGTATATGGAAAAACGTCCCCCCTCTGTCCCCCCATCGGCCTCAGCTCGTCCCCTAATTTTTTTTTCTTTTTTTTTTTGATATTTTTTTTAATTATTTTCTTTTTACATTTTTGTTGTAATAAGCTTTATACGCTTGATTCCAAATATGTAATTGGTTTTCGGGTAAGTGTCGTACTTTTCGAGATATTTCATTTTTGTTTAAAATTTTATTGATTATTTAAAATGCGATTTTTAAATAATTATTTAAAAATTTTTCCATCCAGTTATACATTCCTTTTTTATCACCACTGAAATTCATTGTCTGTATCATTGCTTGCCAATATCGTTAAAAAAAAAACAACAATAAAAAATCAATTACTGTACGGGTATGTTTCTTCAAAAAAGCATAAACAGCGGCACACATCTATTATATATATATATAATTGTATAATATAATAATTATGAGTATTTATATATTATTATATATATATATAATTTATTTAAATAAATTATATATATTTTAAGTTTATTTTAACAAATAAATCTAATTTATATAAAGTAATACTACTATATATATATATTATTAATCACATTATTATGTATTATTAGTACTATTTATAAAATGAGTCATATAACTATAATATATATAACTGAATTACCTTCAGTATAGTACTATATACTATAATATATAACTTAGTGAATTATGATATGAGTGATGACCAAAGAAGGATTAAAAATTTCATAGTTTTAATTAATTCAACGTTTTAAATAACCAAAATAAAAAAAAAATCAAGGATACTGAAAATTAATAAGTTTTCTGATACTGAATAGAGAATTTACCTATATCATAAAATAATTAAAAAATAAATAAAAATAATAAATAAAATACAATGAAAAAGAGATAATAAAAATTAAAAATAAACAATAAGGGCGGGTAATAAGCGTGCTCTAGCAGAAATAACAAACAGTTAAGTAACTTAATTGGAGGAGAATATGGTGTGTCTTAGCGAGAAAACGAGATCTAAATGAGTGGAGAGTGGGTGAAATATAGTGATATAAATTTATTTATAAAAACAGAGTAAATTAATTTGATTGGGGGGGTTGGGGGAAACTCAATAATAGAAATATCAATAATGACAATGCTTGACTAAAATAAAAAAGTGACACAGTCAATCGTAACATAATAATAATATACTAATAATCATACAGTAATAATAAGTAAAGCATATATCATAAATACATAAATAATAATAATAATAAATATAATAAATATATGTCTAAACTATAATAAATTAAATTCAACAAACTAATCGATAATTGCACAATCATATATACCATTTCAATAAAAGAATAATAATCAATGAATATTATAAATTAATTACTCCATGAAAAATAGTAAATTATAATAATAATCTAACCATGCTTATTTGTGTTTATTACTACTTTATACGTGACTACTACTGACTACTACTACTACCTTTACTACCACTGTTCATTTTAATAATATATATAATAATAATAATAATAATAATATACTCACTAAGTGAATAATAATAAATCAGAGCTAGTATGGCAGGCGCGTGGTGGATTCATTCCTTGGTCGTGTTGGTCAATTTGACCAACAGCTCCCATAGGAGACCTAACCTGTGACGGCTTTTTTGACGCTCACCATCATTTGTGTTTCTATAGCTGCGTGCCCTTGACCTTTTTCGGATCTTGAGCCCTTTGGGCTTGACCTTATTTTGAGCACCAATTTTTTTTTACCTGCCCTTGGACCTTTTATGAAAGGACTCACATGAACCTTTTTTTGGGTCGTCTGACCTTTTATATTGTGCGACCAATACCCTGGTCTTTCTCATCTTGGGTCAATATTTAGTGACGTCTCCTTAACGTGGCTAAATGTGTTTGTTTATAAGCGTCAGAACTCCTAAATGCTTGTGTGTTTGAAGAACACCTAAATATATATATAATATGGGAGAACCAATTTTCTTGGAGAACCCCTAATTTTCAGCAAACCCTCTCGAAGAAGGCGCTTTGCGCCCTTAATCGGTTAAGCTGGTAAGCAAACCGCTTTATCTGTCGATCGTGTCTGATTATATCCCCTCCTATATTACACGCCTCACCTAATTTTTTATCAGATAGGCACGCTGGGCCATTTTTCGGCCCACAGTTAAAGCCATTTTTTGATCTTCCATTTAGGCTTAGACCCCTCTCTTTGCATGTCCGTTCTACCTTGTTTGACCCTATTCGCATTATTCGAACAAAACCCTTTGATCTTCACATTGTGTTCATTTTATATAATACAGAGCACCACTCGTAATTTTTATTGAGTTCTTTCTCTGGGCCTCAATTTTGGCCCACTGGTAATTGTTTCGTGACATACTGCACCTTAAATTGGTCTTCAGGGTCATTTTGCCCACCAACTTATATTTCGGATACTAACCGTCCATATAGTCTTCTCATAGGGTTCTTTGTGACCAATAATATACATTTTTGTTTCTACCTGTAATTTTCAAACCATTCCCTTCTTTTTGGAGTCTACTTCCACATGCGCGGTTCATATTTGGCCCAAACTATTTGGTAATTTGTGTTATGCTGTGCCTTTAGGAGGGCCTCTCATATCGAGCACTCTTATCTTTGTTTTGGGTGTCTTTAACACTTTTAGACATACTTGACCATGATATATCGATTCTCCTATGCTTTATTGACCTTTCGCGAGAGAAAATCTCCGAAAATAAAAGTCTAATCTACTATCATTGTATTCCACACGCGCGTGTGTGCCGACTCATTTTGGCCCACGGTAATTCTTGGTCTTCCTTAGGCCTTTACAGCCCTATTTTTATTTTGACATGCGTACTTTACCTTGTCCTTGACCATAGAGTTAGTGTGTCTCGGTAGACTCATTTGTAACACCTCTGTCACATAAGTTTTGAATATATCCTATTTGGGTCAATTTATGATTACCCACGCTAAACTTGATGCTTGACTTGGTCCAACCACCGTAAGACAGTAATCTAGTGATGTTCTATTAGTGTTCTCACTGAGGGTATTAGATGAGTCCAGGTGCGAGTGCCCAAGTGAGTGCCAGTATGTAGAGTTGCCAGCGGTATGAAAAGTGACTCTCATAGTGTGAAGATTGTGGCAACTCTCATTAATATATTGAGAGTTAGACCTACGGTGTTATTGAGAGTTTGCCACATGTGCCAAAGTGAGTGTCATGCAATTTAGATGTACTCCATATCTAGTGCGTGTAGTGTCCACTGTTATATTTTCAATATGCTCTTTTCTTGAGCCTCCACACTTTGATGCTATTTATATAATAGTTCACTTGATAATTATATGAGTGTTGGTGTCTACCCCTAGCGTTTATAAGGATTATTTGATAGTGGATATTTCTACAGGTATAATTAAGCTTGTTACTCTGTAGTCTTTAATTTTACAATCCTGGTGCTAGTGGATTGCGTCTATTCTACTTACTATGAAGTGAAATTCTTGTCTTTTTGTACTCCTCTAGCGATTCTTTTTTTCATACTCACTACTCCTATGGGATCACCTTATAAGACTGTATCGTTTAACCAACCTCTTTGACCCATAGTATATGACAAAGTTCATTCATCTACTTTTGCTTACTCACATTAATTAAAAGCTCTATGCTTAAAACACTCCAACACGCTCAAATCTCTGTGTAGTTAACTGAGTCACAATATTTATCTTCTCACAACATACCATTACCTTAGACAAAACTCGAGTTAATATGTGTTGAATAATTGAGAGAGCTCAACTTTGACCTTTAGACTTCCTGAAGTTGTACCATTTTAAATATATGTGATTTCTCAACATATTTAATGCCTCAGTTATGCCTACGAATCTATATGTTAATCTAACTCCATGTAATTCTCAATATTATACGAATGTCTACTTTCCCGCATTGCTATTTACGACCTACAACTAATTGAAAGAGAGTATTTACAAAATCTTTAGAATGATCTCTCTGCACTCTTTATGACAACAACGGTCATCATTGATATGCCCAATCTTTATTTTTGATATTGATTCAATGTGAAGCTTTAGTATTGAAAAATTTCATTCTCTTTTTCGTTTGGCTCATACACGTGTCTGCGTATACACCTATATCTACCGGAGTTTTTGAAAAAGCAGAACTATAAAGTTAATATTAGATGTTTTTCACACACTAGATCATAGTAAGTACATATATACTCCGCCATTTGTGTGCGCTCTATAGAACGATTTTGAAATCTCTGACGTGCCAGCGCTTGAAAAAGATCCCAATTACGAACCACGCACCCGCAACGGGTGCGCACCCGCCGCGCTTCCACGCACAGACCTCTTCTCTCGAATCTGTAGCGATCCCGCACGGCGACAATTTTTGACGTTGATAACGCCCGACGCGTTGCGCCCGCAGCGGCGCTAAACATAATTTCTCGCCGTCGTCTCCGCACTCTGACTGAGATAACGACCATTGCTCCTTTGTGCTTTAGCGGTCGAATTATTCACTGCTACCAGAATTGAAATATATATATTAACTATAAGTCCACTATTCAACTTTGTATAATTTGACAGCATTCACTTTATTATAACATTTATACAAATATAGTGTATTTTCTTTTCATAATAAAGAAAGTTGT
The DNA here is from genome assembly GCA_015478945.1 of Trachelipus rathkii. Lineage (NCBI taxonomy): Eukaryota > Metazoa > Arthropoda > Malacostraca > Isopoda > Trachelipodidae > Trachelipus > Trachelipus rathkii. The sequence continues at coordinate 47,964 of JABUQX010080149.1, forward strand.
TAAGTCGATAGTCAAATCAAAATAAATTAATGGTGAATAAGAAAGTCAAATTAATGAATGTTAAATGCTGATAACTGAAGAAAAGTTATGGAGAAAAGTTGGCAAAATATAACATAAAACAAACTCAAGGATTCAAGATCTATTAAGAGGAGGACAGCACAAACTTTCTCATTCTAGGAAAAAATTTGTAGTAGTCAATTGAAAGGGATTATATAAATTGAAATAGATAGGTTACTGAAACTCTGTAGATAGAGTCATAATAAAGTTAAGATACACATTATCAGTCTATATATTTTTTAGGTCAAGATCTTAGTGTGGTAGGGTTGAAAAGTAATCCAACTTAGATATAAGAAACTGATAAAAGCATCCATAAATTTTTTCATCCTTTTTATGGTATATACAAAGAGAGAGAGAAAAAGGAAAATTTTTTGTTATGATAGCAAGTGAGCCTAATAGTAAACAAAAATAAATAAACCATTTAACTGGATATATCTATATGTAAAATAATAAAAAGGAAAGCTTTTAATGATATCATTGAGCATGCAAATATACGGTATTTATATATTTGCACACTTCATGCTGAATGAATCTTTTTTATTTTATTTATTTTTTTTTTTGTATTGTTTAAACAAAATCTTGGTGGATCAGAAAAATTCAATCAACATTGG